>ML777472.1:1519595-1568573 GCA_009831015.1 Picea engelmannii
CAAAAAAAATATAGTTTATCTACAAATAGTTTTGGAAGCCATGAAAACATTGTTGATGCATAGGAATTATAAGCTTGTCCTTTTGTTTAAAACTAGCTATGAAAAAGTTTTAATATTTTTTTGTTAATTATTATGCTTCTTCTAGCATGAACTTAGAAAGAGAATTGCAAAAATGCATGAAAACATTGTTGATGCATAGGAAGTATAAGCTTGTATTTTTATTTAAAACTATCTATGAAAAAGTTTTAATATTTTTTTTGTTAATTATTGTGCTTATTCTAGCATGAACTTAGAAAGGGAATTGAAAAAAGATGAATTGGTGTAAATTAAAAAAAAAAAAAAAAAAACTATATTTTTTTATTTTTCAAACAAAGGGTAACATTAATATATAGATTAAATGCAAACTAAGTTTGTGAAGAGGCCAAGTATATTAACTATTATATGCATGCAAGAAAACAAATTTCTTCAATCTCTTTCTTCACAATTATAATCAAATGTTTATAATTCAATGGTAAATTGTAGTATTAATTGGGAATGCAATCAAGGTTTAAACTTTGATGAATAAAATTTAGTAAAATTTATATGAGAAACTTAAAAGACCTTGAAAATTCATTAGTAGAAAGAAAAATTAAGCAAGCTACTCCATTAATAAACAAAATTTACCCATTCACATTAAAAATGAGGGAAATATGTGTTTTAAATTTATTTATCTCTATGTGTTATGTTATGATTGTACATATTTTTTTAAAGAATGTTTCTTATTCGATATAAGTGGGTGCTTTACGTTTTAAAAGAGTTATATACTTGTCTTTCTAATGTTGGAAATTTTTGGAGTTTAAATTTATCTTTAAAAAAAAAATTCAATTCAATTCAGAGTGTAAACTCTAGAAAGTTCAAGCATTATTATAACTAATTGTGAAAATCTATACACTTAAATATTTATTATATTTTTTTCATTCAAGTAAAAATTGCATTTAGAATTTGATGTGTAATTGTAAAGTCCAATTTTTCAGTCTTAACATTTTGAAAAAATTTCTTAGAGATGTAGAATTGTGATGTTGCATATTATGGGGCCTTACTTCTACCTTAAGCGAAAGGATATCAAGTACCAAGGATATCCTTGGTCACAAGTTTCTCCAAAATCCTAAATGTTGGCTTATATAATTTGTCTATATGCCCCATGGTGCATGCATTGTGAGTGCATGAGATATACTAACACTGCATATGATAAACAACTTAGTAAAGGGTACTTAGTCAAACTTGATTACATATAGACAACCAGGTCACACTTTGCATAAATCCAATTGCATCTTTTTAGACTCGATAAAACCCTAACTGAACTTAAATGTGGACAAAAATTGCAGTCAGACAAAGTCTGGTGAAATATGACAGTCCTCAATTGCAGTGAAACAAAGTTTAGCGGAAATCTTATGTGATTGAATGAACCAAACCAATTTAATTTAGTAATCGTTAAGAAATTATATGTCTAAAGTTTCCTAGAATAATTAACCTCAAGTGAATGATAATGAAATCATCATGAAGACCGTGCTTTTATTCACAGTAAAACTACCAAAGATGGTCTTGGTGACGTAAGTTTTCTTAAAACTATGTATTCGATCATGTCACTTTTTTAGGTGCATATAAGGATTTGGTTGGATCCCTAGTCTATAACTCATAAAATTTACCAAGTTATCAGCAGGCATGGAAGTTTACAGTTGCAGTCAAATCCTTAAATAAGCCACTCATAACTATTAATTATAGAAATCGTTTATCTATATGTATGAGCTAATGAAACCAATATTAATAACACAAATTGTATCTCTCTATTAGGAAGAACAATTAAAGAGTTGAAACCAATTAGCTTCACTGACTATTTCTTCAACAATCTGCATGGTGGCCTAGATAACCATAACAAGTATTCCAGTTTTTGCTTCAACAAATTATTTTCTGTCAATTATTGTGTTTTTCAGACTGTAGAACTTCAAGTAACATTTATCTGTCACTCCAATTCTAATTCTTGTCTCCATTCCTATGCATGCACTACTCACTAAGTGAATGGCATGCCAATAATAGTATGTGAGGTAGGTTACTTAACATCAAAGAGTAGATCCATAGGAACTAATACCAATAATAGATCCAAGGTGCAAAGCTTGTATATATTTCAATACATACACATGAGATGCACTCAATGTTGTCACAACTACACATTGTTTTCCTTCTTTTACAAAATAATAAGAAATGTTGTGGAGAAACATCTGCGAAAAAAATATATAACAATTTAAGGCCAAAGTCAAATATTTTGAGAATTAATATTTATTTCAGTTGGTGAGACTCAAGGCTCAAACATAATTCTTCACTTATCTTCATGGTCTTGGTAGACTGCCTTGGTTGAAATATATACAAAGGCATGTTCCAAATCACATATTAGTCCACCTCCAAGCTTTAAACAATGAGGACAAATCATAATAGGAATGTACCAATTGAAATTATATAAACCACAATTCCAAAGCCCCATTAGGATTAAACAACATAAGACCATGTTCTTCCTTGCATCAAACTACCGTGAACAATCTTTGGTGGAATATCTTTCTTGAAAGACTTAATGTTGCCTCATGTCATGTATTTTAGTTGGATCCAAGATGATGTTATATATAGTACATACCAAGTCGCTAAACTCAACTTGGCACAATATTCAAATTGGTTGAAGAGTCAAACTTGATTGGGGGCTCACACAAAAACTCATGATTCAACTTGCCAATGACTCGACGCCATGGTAAATACAAAAAATATATATTTTCGAGAAAAATATATTTTTAGATTATAGTTATACATGGGAGATTACACTACATATAATGAAAATACACATAATATAAGGAAAAATTAACATATCCAAAGATAACCAAGTTCAAATGATCATGATCAATCATCATTCAACCATCAATATTCAAAATCATAATGGACCATAGTATGAAATTATGATCCAAGAACCAAAATGAACAAATATTTTCAAAAAGTAAATTGTCCAATGTCGAGAATCAAGACTCACAGAATCAATTCTTAAATGATATGATTCAGTAGTTTTATGTTGACTTATTGGTTCCTACTAAGACTGGGTGGTCCCTATTAGAACTTGGTAGGTTTAGGGGGTTTGACGGTTTTCGGTGGATCAACCCCGCTCCAGGATAGACCCATCAAGTTGTTGAAATGATGGTAATATTCACTTGTGGTTACTTGACATTTTGGCTAAGAACCCTCATTATTGTATTACTATATTATGGTTTAACAACCAACCTATTCAACACTCTTTTATAATATTCTAAGTGGCTAAACCAACCTAGGCATTTATGTAGGCCCATAACCCCCTTATGGGGAATGGCAGCCCACCTCATAAGTTGTGTATAAATAAACACCTCATGATTCTTTGGTAATCATCTTGGATTCATTAGTGATTGATTCTTTTGCTGAAGGGTACGATATCTCTTGTTGTCTTGTTCATGGGTTCACCTCTCTTCTCCATGTGATATTTTTGCAATGTTCCACCATGTTTCCAAGAGAGGGGAGACACATAGGGGGGGTGTGTGGAAGCACCCTCAAATTTTAGGGAAATGGAGGATGGGGGGATGTTACCATGGATGATTTTAGGGGCTAAATTTCGCTCATGGGCTAATTTTCCATGGTTTTTCCAAAAGCAAGATTGTCTATTTTAAAAATGATTCGCCCAAATTCTATAGGATAAAATTATTTTACCTTAAAAATAGCCAAAATTTTATAAAAACTATATAAAATACTTAGAAATTTGAATTATTTTACAAAATATCGCCAATCATTTATAGTTAGCATATGAAGGATTAGTAACATTCGCCAAGGTTTCTAAATTTTAAAATAAATTTTCATCCTTAAAATCATCCCTGGATGTTACATATATAATATAAAAAAAAATAAAAATAAAAATAATAATGATAATGATAAAATCTCAACAATAACAATTCATCCCATGCAAATTCATCATTGTGCAATGTAAATGATAAATAATAAACAATGAAATACTAAATAGCACTCAATTTGAATTTTTAAATGATATAAACATGATTAAAATTCAAATTAAGTAATGAAATACATTGAGTCATAAATCATAAATGAAACAAAAATAGTAAAATATTGATACATTGATTTAAATTCACCATTCATCGTTCAAAAAGAAATTATATGATATATTAGTATATCATATGCCAAATGATAATTGAGGTTTAAACTAGAATTAGGAATGCTTATATTAATAAATAAATAAATAAAACTTTTTGTTTTTTTATTTTTTATTTTTTATTCCCTTTTCGAGGGGGGATGCCTAGACGCCCCCCTTTTCAAGGGGGGTGCCCATAACACCCCTTATGAAATTGTCCCCCACATTGGGTAAAAATTTCTCCCCGTGTATTCCCACATCTCCCCAAAAAGGGGGACATGGGGAAATGTTTCCCGAAGTGCTCCATCTTGAATGCGTGGTAAACATGGGGGGGTGCCCCACCCTGGAGGACGTGTTCCCATAGAACATTATATTTTTGTTCAAGGTTAATGTTGGATTAGAATTTTTTGAAGTGTTCATTATAGATCCACAATCACTTAATCATCCCAACATGGTTTCAGAGTAGTGAGGACACTTCCTTCTCTATCCAGTGTTGTTTTAGGGTTGTTTCAGGTTTGAAACTAGAATTTTTCATCACTCTTAATGGGAAAGCAAAAATTTTGTAGGGATTTTTTGGCCTCCTTCACTAGCACCCTCCTTTAACAATTTTTTGTCCTTTCAGAGGATTTAAGGGGATATTTTGCAAAGTTGTGCCCCTTTTAGGGTAGTTCTCTCCTCATTTCTCCTTTGTTCAGCCAAACATTGCAGTTTTAAAGGATATTTCATATTTGAAACTAGGGTTTTTTAAACCATGTTTCTAGAAAACAACATTTTTTAAAGGTTCTTTACCCTCTTCGCCACCAATGCCCCTTTTTTTGGTGTTTTTTGGTTTTTCTGACAAATTTAAGGGTTCCTTTTTAAAGATCGGTGCTCTTCTAAGGCACAACATATCTTTCTCTCTGTTTCCACCAAAATTAATTATTGTTTTCTTTGGAACAATGCTAATATTGTGTGGTTTTATGTTGTTTTTCATAGTTTTTGTTGAGGGGTTTTGTGGGTGGAACTATCATCACAAAACTGGAAGTTCATATTTTCTTCTTTAGGGCCTCATATTTTATCCAAATGATTCTGTGGTAGCATAATTTTATGGGTTTATTGAATTGATCTATGAGACTATCGACTACTGGAATTTTCACTAAGAGTTGTGGAACTATGTTTTTTTTATATAAGCTTGTATTGGAGGGTTTCAAACCCTTTTTGTTTCCTTCAACGGGTTTTCTAAGGGTCTTCACAGAGAATTCCTTTTGTTGGATCAGATGGATTGTTTCTTTGACAGATATACTACAATGTAACTTGTGAATCAGGTTGTACCAAATTCAGAAGATGATATTCTTTTTATTGAATCCAAACATATTTGGAAACATCCTTTATATTCCAAGGATTGGTACCCTTTTGTTGGATGCTATGGTTAGTGATGTGAGGCCTACTCTTCAACATCTGATGGTGATTCATAATGACTCTTAAAAATCCTATGCACATTTGTCTACAAAGGAAGGCCCCTTTCATCTCCTCTAATGCAATGTCTACTCATGGGTCCATAAGGTTTGTCCCACTCTACTTTATTCATGACTCTACGGATTTCATCTTTTCCCAACAGATCAACTTGATTGTGTGGACCTTTGTCTTATACGCTATGTTATTTGTCCTTATTGGACATACTATATGGAGGATCTTTCAATGTTTCACATGGATCTTGTCCTTCCCCACTATAATCTTGATTTCTCTGGGATGTACTTTTAGTGGCAATGTCAATCTCATGAACAACTTTTTCTCCTTGGTTCTCCTTCAGTTGATCAGCATACTTTAGTGGCTCTTTGTTTCAAACTTAAATCAGAATCCCTCCTTTATAGAATTGTAAAACCGTGTTGATATCGGTGCTATGTTATTTTGAGCAAGTTTTATTTTTTGATGGCCCGCATTCAGCATTAAGGGGGAAATGTGTGATATAATGTTTTCTCTTCATGACCTCCTGTCCATATTTAGGAATGATGTTGTGTTTATGGTCGACTCTATGTTGAGATAGGTATTCATTGACCCTCACTTCTTTTCAACTACGGATGACCATCTTTTCAAGTTGGTTATCCACACACCAACTCTCTCTTGTTTTTCCATTGCCTATATTCTATATTTTGTCCATGGCCACTCTTTTTTAGGCACTAGATATTTATAAACCCACTCTCATATTATACTTGAGCTTCATTTTGATTCATTTTCTCTTAGGTTCATATGTGTTGGGTATTTACACACCCACACGAGCCTATTGTTTTCAAGTTTTCATGGTTGTGTTGAAGATCTCAAAGTATATTTGAGATTTATTTTCAACTATGCTCTCTCAAGTGTATCTTTGTTGGGAATTTACACACCCACTCCCCTATTTTTTTTTAGCATTCCCAATGGTGTTCAATCTCTTTAAGATATATGGAGTTGGGTCTTCCTACTCTCATTCCAACAACATTAATCTTATTTGACTTAGGTACTTCCATCTCTTCTCTCTTGTAGGAAGTTCCTTCCGACACTTCATATGGACAAATTAGGGGCACTATTCTTCCACTAGATATGAATTATGGTTGGGATATGTCTTCCAACACTCCTCCATTAGATGAGCAAGTTGTTTCTAGTATATTCCAACAAATGAGTAGTTTGGTGGTAGGATTCTTCTAGAAAATTATTGGGTCCAATTTTGTATTGAGTTGGGTCATAACAAACTCACTCTCTTCTTCCAAGGATGGCTAACTCTTCATTTAGTTGGGTATGCCCACTCACTTTATCCATTTCCTCTCTTGTATTTATTGTTGAAAAAATTATGCATGTAGATAAATTTAAAAAATTTACAGCATACAACCAACATACCAATACATCTGCATATATGAGGATCATTGAAAGTGATATAATCACAGAGAGAACAGAAGTATACCCTAAGAAACCCTCTTGGGATAGAAAATCCAGCCAAAAATTCTCTTTAGATTCTTCAACAATGTATAATACCAGTACAAGACTTTAGAGTAACTAGCTAGGACTCAGAGGGCTAAAACAATACCTTTGTTTCAGCACTTACAAATTTCACAAATAGTTGAACTAACACTAGCAGTAATAGGACAAAATCACCAAAAGATAAATGACTTTCCTTCTTGTTGTAGCAGACTTATGGAAACTTTAACACAGTATTTGTAGCATCCTTATATCAGCAAGGAAAAATAAAAGACATAAACAAGAATAGAGTGTGTGTATCAGCAATATACTTCAACAACTAGCTGCCATATACCAATAGAATACTCCAACAACTAGAAACCATATAAAAACAAAAGATTCCAGTAGATATCAATCATATACCAACAAAATACTTCAAAAAATAGATGCCTTTCCTCAGTAGAAGACTCCAGCAAAACAAAAGTATCCAAATGCTAAGTGAATTCCACTTTTTATAGGTTGGTTTGGACTCCCTAAGGAACAACCTATGAATGTATGACAATTGTATAATAGTTGTCATACATTCCCTCCTTTGGTTTCCAAGAGTCGCCACCTAGAGCTCCCAAGAGCCACCTCCTAATGCTCCCAAAGATCACTTCCTTTTTCTCTTCTAGAGGCTACCCTAAATTGTTGTCTTAGGGTTGTATGAAAGTTGTATAATAGTTTTCATACCACCACCCTAAGCAGGCCCCCTAAGTTGGCCACTCCAACCGCACTAAGCATCCCTCTTCAACAACCTCCCTAAGATGGCCGCTACAACCGCCCTAAGCAACCCTCTTAGAGGTGATATGAGTTTGACACATGGAATATGGTTGTCTTTCCATAAGGTTGACACTTGTCACATGTTTAATGCTTGACTTAAATTTAACACTATATCAAAACTTTATTTACATGGTTAGTAACAATAGGCAAAATAAATTCCAAATTTATATAATTCAACACCCCCTCTTAGAAAAGAAGGTATTTTCCTAGTACAAATTGTTACATCCATTTGTATTTACTTGTCTATTGAATTATTTATCCATGTATAATATGTTCATCAAGATAAGTTTTGTATCCATAGTTAGCATTGGGATCAGTAGCATCTCTGGTGAACACACTGATGTCATTACAAGATTTGTATTCACTCATTTCACCAAGAAATGTTTGTGTAGTTCACCAAGAACTGTCCTACTAGCCATATGCTAGAGGAAGTTATACAGTTCACCAAGAACTATATTACTCAGTGCAAGTCCTTTTTCATGTTGGATGAGTAATCTTAGAGCCAGTCCTTTTTCATGTTGGATGAGTAATCTTAGAGGTAGTCCTTATTCATACTAGATAAGAATAAAATAGAATAACCCACATCCTACCTGTAAATGACTTGCCCTGCTACTGTCACCAGAATCCCATATGAAACTCCTCACTCCCTCTTATGAGGGACCAGTCCAAGTTTGTCTCTGAAGTACTCAAACTTCATCCTTGACGGAGGTTTGGTTAGCGCATCTGCAACGTGCTCATTGGTAGCAACATAATGAAGATCCATTGCTCCCTTTTCTACCACATCATGGATTAAATGATACTTTATTCCAATATGATTTGATTTGTCATGAAACACGGGGTTCACTGTCAACATTATGCAAATCTGATTGTCACAATAGATACTAGTATCATCTAACTCAATATCAAATAATCTTGAAAGTAACTTTTGTAGCCATACAACTTCAATACATGCTAAACATGTTGCCATATAGTATGCCTCATTTGTAATGATTGAAACACCATTTTGCTTCCTACTAAACCATGAGATCATACCTGATCCCAAGATAAAACAACATCTTGAAGTACTCTTACAATAAGTGACACTACCAGCCAAATCTGAATCAGAGTATCTATGTAGTATGAACTCGCAATATGCATCATACTTGATACAATACTCAATTGTAACTTTCAAGTATCTCATCACATGTTATGTTGCGATCAAATGAACGTGTATGGGTTCAACCATGTACTTACTTAAAGTGTTCACATCAAAACATATGGTTGGCCTTGTGTTCGCTAAATACATCAATGAACCAACCATTTGCCTATACAAAGTGGAATCCACTATCTCTAATGAAGTATCATATAATAACTTTGGAATTGTCGTCATAGGTGTAGTCATGTATTTACAATCCATCATTCCAAATCTCTTTAGAATTTCCACATAAAAATTTCCTTGACTAAGACAAATCTCACCGAGATTCTGCCACATTCCAGAAGTAGGAAATAGTGCATCTGACCCAGATCTTTCATTTTTAATTTTGAAGCAAGATTCTTCTTGCAATAAGTGATGAGATTTTCATTTCCTGTTAGAAACATATCATCCACATACAATAGTAAGATCACATGATCATCATTCTCAATATTTTTTTATCCAGGGACATATACTCTATATTCCTTTGATGTTTTATTGTTCGACAAATATACCCTTCTTACCTGAAGGATCCAACTTTGTCCTTTTGTAATTTTGTCCATGGAAATATGAATATACACTGGCGACTGGAAAACCAAATATTCGTAGATGACTAACCTCTGGAACTTCTCCAGAAAACACATCTTCTTGTGTTTAATTTTTAAGAACTTTATGAGGACTTATGTTCTATACATATACAACAGTCCTTGTTGCTTCTTCCCATACGTACATTGATAAGTCTTGATCATGAATCACGGCTTTAATTTATTCTATAATTGATCGTTTCTTTCTTTCTGTAACACCATTTTGTTGAGGATTGTTTGGAGTAGAAATCTCCCTCTTAATCCTAGCTTCTCTACATAATTCCTTGAATTCACCAGATGTGAATTTTCCTCCATTATCAGATCTTAAAACCTTTATTTTTCTCTCAGAAATATTTTCAATGAGAGATTTAAATTCCTTAAACTTACTAAAGACTTCATCTTTATTCTTTAAGAAAGAAATCCAATTTTTGCGAGAAAAAGTCATCAATAAAAGAAACATAGTAAACATATTTGTTGAGTGAAGTGGGTGGCATAGGTCCACACACATCTAAATGAATTATATCCATAACTCCTTTTGATTTAATTTCACTTCTTGGAAAAATATTTTTCACATTCTTTCCTTGTGCACATCCTTTGCACACACCATCGTGGAACACTTGAATTTCTAGAATGCCTTTGAGCATCTTGTTGACAACTGGCAAGGATTTATAGTGAATATGAGCGAACCTTGTATGCCATAGTTCACATGGGTTTATAGTATTGTGTACTAAGGCTTGATCTTGGCTTGATCTTCCTTTCCTTTTAACTTGTATAACCCATATTCATGTGTACCAATTATAATAGCATCATCAATATTCTTTCCTCTCAGCCACATAATAACTTGGCCATCGACAAAAACTACTCGGAATCCTTTCTCTTCCAATCCTGAAATAGATAAGAGGTTCTTTTGCTAACCAGGTACATATAAATAATTTTCCATCTTCAAATATTTTCCTGAATCTAATTTGTAAAATTCGTTCCCTATTCCCTTAATAGGATAGGAAGAGTTATCACCCAGTCTCACCTGATGATAAGAATCTTTCTTAGTCATATTTGAAAGAGTGTCTTTAAAATCAGTCATGTGCCTGGAGGCACCACTATCCACAAGCCATGTTTCATCATCATAATTTACTGAATTAGTAAGAGCTACCACCAAAACATATTCTTCATATGAATCTTCTTTTTTTTCTCTCTTGAAAAAAATTTCATCATCTTTAGCAATATGAGCATGATGTATTTTTTTTCCTTCTTTCTTTGATCTCTTTTATGAGAGGACAATCTCTGGAAAGATTTCTCAGCTTTACACAACAGAAAAATTTGAGTTTAGAATAGTTTCTCTTACCTTTCTCAAATTTCTGAAACTTATTCTGTGGAGGATGATTTTCCTTGTTTTTATTTCTTTCCTGAGATGGGCTGCAAGAGCTTGATCTTCATCATCACTTAGTTGTTCTTCTTTTTCTCCCAATCTTGCTTCTTCTTGGACACAATCTTCCCACAGCCTGCTAAACTTTGTTAACTTACTTCTTGAACAAATTCCTCTTATGAAAGAGTCTCATGACTTCAAAATTCCATTCAGAGTAGTCATTACTAACTCAGCTTCTTCAACTGAGTCACTGATAGCTATAATTTGTTCATTAATCTTAGAAATTCTTGTAAATAAGGCATGAATAGATTCATACTTCTGCATCTTTACATTTCTGAGTTGAGTCCTCAAAGCCATCTTCATGTTTATGCTCCTTCCTTCATATAGATGAGATAGAGCATCAAACATCTCTTTGGGAGTCTTCAATGATGATACATGAGGAATAATATGGTCTTTTATAGAATATGCAATTATTCTCTTTTCCCTTATTATATTCTTCATGTACTTACCTTTAGTTTCTTCTTCCTCGGGTTCTACAAGCTCTTCCATAACATAATGTGATAATACATTTTCTTCTAGAAGAAGGGATATTCTTCACTTCCATGCTCTGAAGTTATCAGGTCCCTCAAGTTTCTCATCAAGCTTAGTTCTTCACATCATCGTGTCCTTGTTTTTTACTTCCTTCAAAAAACTGAAATATTGTAGTCTCCTTCACAAATATAATGACTCTCTATAGAAATGGATTCTTTCATGGAAGCTCTGATACCATGTTGAAAAACTGATGCATGTAGGTATTTTTAAAAAATTTACACCACACAACCAACATACCAATACCTCTGCATATATGAGGATCATTGAAAGTGATACAATCACAGAGAGAACACAAGTATACTCTGAGAAACCCTCTTGGGGTAGAAAACCCAGCCAAAACTCATCTTTAGATTCTTCAACAAAGCACAATACCAGTACAAGACTTTAGGGTAACTAGCTAGGACTCAGAGGGATGAAACAATACATCTGTTTCAACACTTAAAAACTTCATAAATAGTTGAAGTATCACTTACAATAACATCTTGACAAAATCACCAAAAGATAACCAACTTTCCTTCTTTTTGTAGCAGACTTATGGCGGCTTTAACACAATATTTGTAGCATCCTTATATCAACAAGGAACAACAAAATATTTTAGTAAAAATAGAGTGCTTGTATCAACAATATACTTCAACAACTAGCTGCCATATATGAACATAAGACTCCAACAACTAGTAACCATATACCAGCAGAAGATTCCAGTAGATATTAGTCATATACTAGAAAAATACTTTAGCAAATAGATGCTTTGCCTCAACAGAAGACTCCAACAAAACAAAGGTATCCAAATATTAAGTGAATGCCCCTTTTTATAGGTTGTTTTGGATGCCCTAAGAAACCCTCTATTAATGTATGATAGTTGTATAAAAATTGTCATACCTTCCCTCCTTTGGCTTCCAAGAATCTCCTCCTAAATCTCCCAAGAGCCACCTCGTAATGCTCCCAAAGTTCACTTCCTTTGTATATTCTAGAGGCTACCCTAAATTGTTGTCTTAGGATTGTATGATAGTTGTATAACAGTTGTCATACCACCACCCTAAGCAACGACCCTAAGCATCCCCCCTAAGCTATCCACTCCAACCGCCATAAGCAACCCTCTTAAGTATCCTCCCTAAGTTGGCCACTACAACCGCCCTAAGAATCCCTCTTAGAGGTGCTATAAGGTTGACACATGGCATATGGTTGTCTTGGCATAAGGTTGACACTTGTCATGTGTTGGATTCTTGACATAAAGTTAACATTATATCAAAACTTTATTTACGTGGTTAGTTACAATAGGTAAAATAGCTTCCAAAGCTATATAATTCAACATTTATGCATATTTACGATGCTTCTTTATCAAATGGACAGATCAAAACCATATTCCCCTAGATGTTGAGTAAGTTAATGATGGAATTTCTTCAAGAGTTGTGTATTCATAACCCTTCCACATTTGTATTGAGTTGGGTCATCACAAACCCATTGTTATATTACAACTACCGGTGTCCCTTTATTGAGATGGTATGCCCACTCTTTTTGTACTTTATCATATTTCTTCATTACCCCATACTTAAAGTAGGGGGGATGTTGAAATGATGGTAATATTCACTTCTGGTTACTTGATTTTATGGCTAAGCACCCTCATATTTGTATTACTAGGTTATGGTTTAATAGTCAACCTAGTCAAACTATATATATATTATTCTAGGTGGCTAAAGTCGATCTAGGAATTTATATGGGCCCATCACTCCAATATGGGGGAAGGAACACCACTTCATAAGTTGCATATAAATACACACCTTACGAGTATTTTGTTGCATCATTTTGGATTCTTTAGTGATTGATTCTTTTTCCTAAGGACACCATATCTCTTGTTCTCTCATTCATGGGTTCACTTCTCTTCTTTGTGTGATATTTATATTTAAGGTTTATGTTGGTCCACAATCTCTTCATCATCCCAACACAGGTCTCAGTCAAACCCACCCATCTAAGTTGGAGAGTCACACAGGCTCGATGACTCATGAATCTACCCATAGAGTCCTATAACTATTTGAATACAAAGTAGAAATATTTGAATACATACATGAATTTAAATATGATTCGGTACAGAAAAAAATACATAACGAAAAAATCCAATATGAAAGTTTACATCTCATAAATATTAAAAATATGCATTTTTTTCTAAATTTTAAATGAATTTCAGCCTACAAGCATGTAATAAAAAAGAAAAAAGAATTTGTTCTTTGAAAATTTGGTTATTTAGTTTAAATTTATATATTTTTGAGGGGTTTTTTATTAATTTTTTGAGGTTTTTGCACTATTTTTTTTCAGTTTATAGGTAGACGTGTATCAAATGAATGATGTATATTATCAAAGAAAAAAAAAGGTTGACCATAGATATTGGTATTGTAGAGAAAATTCGTCAAATTAATTATTGCTCCCAAGTTTCCATAAACCAAATGCCAATACAACCAACTCTTGCTACTATCATTCTACATACCATCAATAGGTTAGTGATAGGGTTGATAGTTTCTATGTTGCCTCAATTCCTTTACCATTAATAGGGGTGTGACACATCATATTAGATCCATAAAGTTACAAATACAAATGATAATTCCTTTTTCAACCCCCCTGTATAATATCATGTTCAATATCAACAACTTTTAGGTTATACATAAATATCATATCCTTCTATAAATACCCTAAATCAAAAAATGATATTAACAAAGAAAATTATAATTTCCATAAGCACGCTCAGTTTTTTAACATCTTTACCAATGAACTTCCTCTAACTGGCAAGTAACACAACTCCCTTCAACTGGACTACAAACATCTCTTTACCCAAATAATAGTCAGCATTAGAGTAGAGAAGGAACAAACAAGTTTTTGAATATACTGTCACATGTACTCACTCTCATAAATTGGGACATGCAACCAAACTACTCTAAGAAGAAATGATGCAGATAAAAAAGCTCATGGAAAAATCAATGAGTTGATCCTAGTAGTACAATGAGATAAATATTTTCAAATTGCTATGCAGGCACAGTTATGGTAGGACAATTAAAAAAAACTATTACTTTGCAACCATGTTGCAACTAGGGAAAAAAGGAAGAGCAGAAAGAACACCATGGAATTGCAAATAGTAGAAAAAATTCCTTATTCTTAATGCCATGAGAATTTCAGCTTTGAAATCAACATCCAGAAGATTTCTAACAAGTCCAAATACTCATGGAAGAAATTTTTATACTCGCTTAGTGATATGTAGTTTTTTGTTGAGTTGCATCCTCATATTCAACCTAATACAAAGGCATATATCACATTGGCATCCATTCTTATTTCTTAAAATCTCAAAACGTGCATGGTTTCAATTAAAAACATTCTTTCAACTTCATGACACTCCTGCAAAGAATTTAAAGAAAAGCATGTTCCTTGATTGGACTTTATTGGATTGAGCCTATAGAATATGACACTATTTCTATAACTCCCTCAAGGAGAAACCACCAAGGTGTCTCCATGAAGCAAAAATTCCCATTGATGATTAATAAAAATCATTAATGGAAATTAGAATAGAATATTGTAGTTTTATATAAAGGAAAAATAAAACCAATAATAGTTGGTTAACATTTAGGCTTGATAGTTGGATGATACTTGAATATTACGTGTATTCAGTAGGAATAATGAAACAAAATGTGTGAGAGTCAACTGTTGTAAAGAAACTACTAGTAATTTAGTCAACAGTCAACTTTGAATGTAATTGAAGAAAGTGATTAATCTGCAACTAATTTACTCTTCATGTGATTATTGGTGCTTTGTTGTACTGTTTCCTTTGTTATTTTTATTCAACGGTTAAACAAATGCCATAAACACTGGTTTTGTTTCCCAAAGAGTCTAGGTCGGCCAACAAGAGGCATAACAAGAATGTGGGCAAACAACGTGGGGAATAATGTAACTTGTAATGACTGGAATTTAAGAAGGAACCCAAAGAAATTATAGGCAAAGAAAATTGTACAGAAAAAGAGTAGTTTTTGTATCCTCGTGGTGACCTGATGTTAAGAGGGACTAGCCTAAACAATAATGATAGATTAGTATCCAATTGAAACACACCTCGAACATTCATAACATGTTGATGCTTGTAGCATTGGACAGGTAATTCCGCATAAGTGTAAGTGTCTAGATGTGTGGAATTCGTCCAAATCCTTCAACCTTAGTAATTTACTTTAATTAAAGGAATTATTAAAGTAAAGTGTTTTTAATAATTAAAGTGACTTTAATTTAATGAAATGCAAAAGTTATTAGCATTAATGAATTAAATGAATATTAGTCATTGATCTCAAGTGAGGTGAGATCTAATATCAATCGTTAATCAGTTTGGATATTAGGGTTATGTTTGATTCAGTCATAACTCAAGATTATAAAAGCAAGGCTAGGTGAAGGAGAAAAACATCCACTTGAAGAGAAAAGGACTTTTGCTCAAGTGCTTGAGTCACAGAGGACTGTGACTCAAGGTGATCACACATGGAGAGCAAAGGAGGACTTTTTCTCAAGTACTTGAGTCACAAAGGACTATGATTCAAGGGGATTTTTGAAAAGGTGAAGAAGAACATTCATCTAGAATTCAAGTCCAAAGGAAGAAAGTGCAAAGGTTCAGTTGAGGTACCAACATACAGATATAGTGTAGATATGATATACCAGTAGGTAGACATAGTAGATCTTAGGTATCAACAAAAAAATATAGTGTAGATCTGAGAGACCAGTAGGTAGATCTAGTAGATATGAGGTACCAATGGAAATGTATAGAAAATATGAGGTACCAACGGAAAGATCTAGTGCAGATCTAAAGTACCAATGGGAAAATCTAGGAGATCTGGGTAACCAGTGGAAAAATATAGAAGATATGAGGTACTAGAGGACATATATAGTGCAGACCAAAGGTACTAATGTAGAGCCCCACCTACTCCTGGGGATCATGTAACCTCCTGGTCTAGGGTCGTTCAAAATCAAGGAGTCGAATTGTCTCTCGGGCCCCTGCTGAGCCTCAAAAATTACTTACCACATGCCTTTGTCTCTCCCTGTGTGTAGGTCCTACACATCCAAACCCATCAGGCACTTTATATGATCCCTTTATTCTTAAAAACCAAATTCGATCCCTAGCTCCTTTTCTATGGTCGAAACCCGCATATGACCACGGGCTCAAAACAAGGTGCCTAACAACGCACTTTAATTTGGAGCTTCGTTCACTTCAGGATCTAGGAGTTTCAACGGAATATCACTTCAATCATTTTGAACACTTGAACTAGAGGAGTGTCAGACCATAGCAAGGATCAATGGCTCACAACATCCCCCACCAACCTACGGTGAGGATTGACTTCGGTAAATCGATCTTCGAAAATTATTCCCAATCCAGCACCTTATTCTCCTGAAGCACTGAACCCCGAACTAGATTAGACGACTCATATTATCCCTCCTAATCAACAACTCTTGTCCACTCCACGCTTCAGGATTCAAATCTTCCATACTTCAGGATTTTTAATAGACAAGAAACGCGTTCCCCCCGAATAGAAAATTTTCGAAGCGCCAAATTACTTTTCATATCAATGGCTCATAATCCCCACTGAGATATATGGTTGCGATGAGCTTTGGGAATCTTGAGCTTCGGGAGTCCTCGCTTCTGCAAACTACAATTTCATCAAATGTTGAATCAGTAGAGGCAATATCTTACCTCCACTTGTCCCTCGCAATTGAACGTACGACATGTTCTTCGGGACTCCGACCTTTGGGCCTTCTCGACTGCTAATACTTCCAACCCTTTGGACTTTGGATCTATCGCCACATGTCCTCCTCCAGTGGAAAATTGTGATGAATTCCTCCCTTCATGCCTTTAGGAATCCTCCCAAACACTACACCTTCTTCTCCCCAAACCCTAAACTAGCGAAGTGGCAAATCTTCTCCACGTGTCCTTGCTCGATCAACGGTCAATATTTACTCCGGCTCTCGACCCTTCAGGAGCTCTCGAATCACCTCAATATAATTCCTATGGAGTGTTGGACCTCCAAAACTCTCATATCTAGTGCCACTTGGCCTTATCACCGACGACCTGGATGTGCTCTACTCTTCAGAGCTTCAAGAGACTTGAAACCCTCAACACCTATACTCCACTTTCTCCAGAGTACAAGATCTTTGAACACCGAGATATTTTGGGCTTTGGGACTTCGGGAAACTTGTCAATTGTGTTATCTGACTGGTTACCTCGGTTCAGACAATCCAGATCCACTCTGGGATTTGGGACTTCGGGAAACTTGTCCCCTCTACACCCAAACGTGAAACACTATGAATTCACAAAGTCCGAAGGACTTCCAGGCTTAAAACATGCACTACTTACCTGGATCAAATGGATGTATATCCTTGCACCTAGATCCAATAGATGAGATTTGTCCTTCTCCTCTGTGTGCTCCTCCTTCCGTCTAGACTTTGATCCAATGGTTGAGATCTTCTCCCATGGTTGATCCAACAGCTCCTCTAGCTTCCTCCTCCTTTGTTGTCTGTGTTTTCCTTCTAGTGAAGGATTCTTTGATCAAATTCAAAGGATATGGCCCTTGATCTCCTTGAGAAAGGTTGTATGCTTGGCCTCTGATCGCATTGCACCTCCTGATATTGAAATTATTAAAGTTCAAAGGGTCTCGGCCCTTTCTTCCTCCAAATGGTTTCTCACACCCTGCTAGCACTCACACTCTCCCTCCTGAGCTTTGTCACTTGAATAAATTGACCTTTGGCACTCTCCCTGGACCCTCTGAAATTATAGAGACTTTAGACTTGAATATTTTTCTGAAAATATTCCTACGCGCCTCTTGCATTTTCTCTCGAAATATGACCCTTAAAAGGTCCTTAACCTTTTCACACCTTGCAAGGTTTCAGTGCACACTTGCACTAACTCTCCTGAGCTTTGAATTATGAAAATGTTCTTGCGTATGCCTTGCGCTCTCTATGAAAACTTGTATTTCTCCCCTTGAGATTTACCTTCTGGTGTTCCCTCTTGGAAATCTTCTCATAGAACTCAAAATAGATTTCTTGTGCACTCCTTGTGCCTGATCAATGCACTCCTTGCAGAGCCTTCTTCCTTAGAGTGTTTAGTAACTCTAGTGTTCCTTCTCTTGCACTATCTTCTTGAGAGTGTTCAACAACTCTAATGCACACTCCTTGCACAATTTCTCTCTTATGAGTTTGAGACTGATTATGGTGTGATCACCTGGCACGCTCTTCTCTGAACTTGAAACAAAGTTCAAGTGCACTCCTTGCACTGGCTTCACGGAGTATTTCAATTACTTTGGTGTGCACTCCTTGCACAATCCTAAGAGCCCATAACTACTGAGAATCTACCGATAAAGAATTTATATCCCATTCCTGCAAAAGGAAACACACATGCACTAGAAACATTCATGAACACACAGTAAACATTCATAAAATGAGCATTCATCACATAGATAAATACACAGAAATTCATATGCAGAAAAAAATGCTTTTTATATTAATATTTAAATTCTTTTGTTCAAATGTTTACAAAGTTGGACTGCAACAGAGTCTTCAACTCTTCTCGGCTCCTATTCTCATCCACTAACTCCCTCATGAATTTTTGATACAAATATCTTTTTTACAAAAGAGGGTCTTCTCGAGCCTTCCCTCCAACTACCCACACTAATTTACATTCAATTACATTTAAGAAACATTTAATCTAAATCAAACCTACAATACACACGGGCTCAACAATCCTTGAGCATTTAAACTTAAATTACATTGAATTTTTAATTTATGCTCAAAATTTGAGAGGATTGGCGCATCCTTCTTTGGGATCTACTCCCTCCTAGTGCATTGATACATTGTCCGTTGACACATTTGATGAGGTGGAGTGATGCTCCTGCATCAAGTACCATTAGTTATATCTAGCAAATCTAAGGTACCGACATAACAAGTAGATCCAACAAATCTGAGGTACCAACATATATATCTAGTGCAAAGTTGAAGTACTAGTGGAAAAATCTAGTGCAGATATGAGGTATCAACAAGGAGATCTAGCAAATCTAAGGTACCAACAGGTAGATCATGCACATCTAATGACCAACAAGAAAATCTAGTAAAGATTTGAGTGTACAAAAGGCAGATCAGGGACAAATTAGCAAAGGGTTTCTTGAGGGATTGAGTCGCCAAGTTTGTTGTATTTGTATTTTTCCTCAGTGAGTCATTTTCCTAGTAAGGGAGCCCTTGTAAGCTTGGAATCATTATCTAATGAAAAGATGACTTGAAAGGAAGATTTTTTTTGTGTGCATGTGTGAATTTTGTTTTCCAAATTGCTTTCGTTGTTTTATTTATTTCTAGCTGGTATATTTTGTTTTGTGTGTTGCAATTTAATTATCAGCAAGGAAAAACATAAGGTAGTAATTGATCTAGGTGTTGGGGATAGGGACATTTCAACATAACATTGGGCACGAAAGGCAGAGAATAAGGAGACATCCACGGAATCTCATCAAAGATGATCAAAAACATTTTTGAGATCACAAAGCTTAGGGATCAATTGTAATTGTATGCTTATTAGACACCCAAGTTCTCACTGCAGCTTGGGAGGTCCATACCTGACACTCAAATATTTTTCAATAATCATTGAATATCAACACATGATTTCACAGTGACAAAAACATTCTTTTGAGGTGGAGAGCTTGGACACCAATGATCTTTTTTGGGAAGCAACTTGAACATGGAAGGATTTTTTCATATAGAATATTCACAAGGAATAGATGGTCCACCTTGTTTTTCGGTTGCATGGTGGTATGTAAATTTTTGTTAAGACTTCAATTGGGAGTAATATCAATTGAAGTTGAAAGTTCTAACACAATTAGCAATGTCAAGGAAAAGATTCAAGGTAAAGGGAATCCCTCCATATCAACATAAGTTGGTCTTTCTAGGGAAGCAACTTGAAGATGGAAGGACTCTTGTAGATTAGTATCAAATGAAAGGTAAGACAAGTGAAACAAGTTTAGTATACTTTTAGTTCAAACAAATTTATATAGTTAGGTACAATAAAAGTTAAATATCTTAAATTCCAAAAAAAATGTCAAAAATTCAAGGATCAAAATGATAAATCTATGAAATAAAAAAACTAATTAATACAAATGTTGAGAGTATTATCACATTTAATTCAAAAGAGATATAAAAATTGATTTAGAGAAAATAAAGTAAGCCCAAATAAATAAATAAAGTCTTAAACAACATAAAATTATACAAACACACACACAAAAATAGAATTAAAATCATTATGAACTTTTTCTTTTTTGGAAAATAAATATTCAAATTACTTCATACAAATTAAAAAAAATTAATAATTTAAAAACAAAAATAATTATTCTCCACAATTTACAACCAAATCATGTACAATAACAAGAATTTAAAAAACCATAAAAATATTAAAAATAATATATATATAATAATAATAATAATTAGAAATTAATAATTTAAGAAAAAAAATAGTCCAGTAGAATGTTCTGAAGTTTTACATCCATATACAGAGTAGAAAGTCTATACTCCTCGTGCAAGTACGCAATATCTATTCTTCCAATCCGACCACTTCTCTGAGCTGAAAAACCATCTATCAAGAGATCCATTGACGATATGGTGGCGATTTCTATGCAAAACTCCCTTCGTCCCTACCCCATCGGATTAGCTAAAAGTTTAACGGCAAAATTGCAAGACATGTACTCGTGTCCATAAAAGAAGTCGAATCATGCGGCTATGCAATTTCCAAGTGGCAGATACCCAATGTTAGGATCATGAAGGAACTATACCATTTTCGTAGTACGGTTGGATAAGCAGATCATCTCATTTCTGACATGTGGAAACTATCCAATGGCCACATCAAATGCTCGAGACCTCGCCATGTGGCAACTATCCAATGACCAGATCCAACGGTTTAGATTTCACCATGTCGTCTGCATCCAGCGATTAGGTCCTGCAGTCTAATCTCACCACATGGCCTTCATCCAATGGCCAGATCTGGCAGTTGTGATCTCGATACGTGGCACACATCTGACAGCCTGATCCAGCGGCTATAATATCACCACGTGGCATGCATCCAATGGCTAGATCTTTTGGCTACTATTCCACCACGTGGAATTCATCTGACGGCTAGATCTCGCCACATGGCATAGATCCAACAACCAAATCTGATAGTCTCGATATGGCCACATGGCACACATCCAACAACCAGATCTGACAGTTCTGATTACAACACATCGCATGCATCGAACGACTAGATCTGGTGGCTTTGATCTCGCCATGTGGCATGCATCAAATGCTTCGACATCCGATGGGGCTAAGATTTCCATGTTGCGAGATCTGAAGAGTTTGATCTTGCCACGTGGCACTCAAACGACGAGATTTGACGGCTTTGGTCTCACCACGTGGCGTGCATCAAACGGCCAGATCTGACAGCCCTGAGCTCGAGATGTGCCATGCAGCAAATCGTTAAAAATATAGCGGCACTAAGTTTGCCACATGGCATGCATCGAAATGGCCAGATCCAGCCACTCTAAGCTTGCCATGGGGCGTAGATCGAACGACCAAAATGGTTGGCTCTGATCTCGCCAGGTGGCATGCATCGGATGACCTTATCTTAAAATTGTCTTATAATGGTTGATGAAAATGAAATGTTGTTGAATTTGGGATATATCGTAGGCATATTTTTGCAATTTATCACTCCCAACCATGACCAAGCACTGCTCTACCTACGTTCTCGGTTGAAGCAAGACACCCACGCAGTGAACAGCTTGTAGGATCATGGGTATATTGTTGCAATTTACTGGTGTTGTGTAGACAAGTACTATGTTTTTGTATGCAATTTAGTGCTCTGCTGTTATAGTGGATACCTTGATTTTTGATAACGGATAATCTATTGTAACAGTGGTTATTTGAAATGGCTATTTTCTTATGTGTCCATAAACATGAAACAAGGCAATGCCTCGTCAATTTCATAAATGGATAAGGTGAATGTGGACGCCTTCTAAAATAGTGTTGCCAACTTAGAGGGAACGATTCTGAAAGTGGAGGATGTTGTAGAGGCAGAGCTATATTTTAATGCTATTTGTTGATAAAGTTAGCTGAGAGGCCTTTTTTGGACCTATTTGTGTTAAAAAAAGATAAAAGAGAGGAATATTTGGTGAAACCTATCTTTCAAATCACTTTTTCCAGAATGCTCTCTATTCTACTACAGTTGTCTTCTTCTAGTGTATTTTTGGTCATGCTTCACATATAAGGAAGAATTTTTCACTCTCATAACAGGAATTAGGAATCATATGTGAGTGAGGTTAGAAACAGGGCAAATTTTTTACATTGGAACATTTTTAAACCTTCACCCATAAAATATAGTTAGGATTCAAATAAAATAAAATATTTCCTTTTCATTACCTACAACAAGATCACATATATATGATATTTCACCCTTGACTTTCCATTGTTCCAATATGCATTCACCCCAAAATTTTCAAGATTTTCAGAGGGTTTAGTGCATTTGCCCGAAATTTTTCAAGATTTTCAGAGGGCTTAAGTACATTCGCCTGGAATTTATCTAGATTTTTAGAGGGTTTGTTGCATTCACCCTAAAATTTTCAAAGCTAGTTTGATGCATTCATCTTGAATTTTTTTATCAATTTGGTGCTCTTGACATGGATTGGTGAGTGTTCTATGGCATATCTTTGGCCTTTTATCCACAAGTTATTTTTTACAATTTTTCACCCTTGAAGTTTAAGATGATCTTTGTGGCAAAATAGTGTATCGATCCAAAATGGGATATTCAAGCAGCTTCTCAAATTTCATGGAAGATTTGATGTTAAGAATTTTTTTTACTTGTTTTTTTTTCCTGAATAATAATTTTGGGCATTTGAAGGGTTTTTTGAATTTTCCATTGGTTTGTATTCCCTTTACTAAAAAAATATTTTGTAGATCTTGCAACTATTTTTTAGTAAGATTTTTAATGGAATTTTTCCATTGCTTTTTATTCTCTTTACTAAATTATTGTAGATCTTATAACTATCTTTTAGTTAGATTTTTAATGGAATTTATTTTTATGGATGTGACAACAAAATTTCTCTAAAAAGTGCACTCTTTGATGAGTTGTGGTTAAACTGTATACAAACTTATACATAAGGTTAATCAAAGAAACTCATGCATTGTCTAAATTAGATTAGACTAACAAAAGGCTTCATGTTTATAAATTAGTAAGAATTACAAGTCTTGGTATTTTACTTTCTCTAAGAACCTTAATATTATTGTTGTTGCAAAGAATTTTTCTCTGGCTATGACCTTAAAATAGATTATTATTATTATTACTATTATTATTAATCAATGGTGATATGAAATAAAATATTCATGGAGACCAAATTTTTCATCACAAACTAACTATGCAATTCACTTTTCAAGTCCTTGAGGTTCCTGGAAACCTTAACCCAGAACAAAAACATTGAAATTTGATCAAGAACCAGGTAAGCATTGATGCCAAATCTTCCCTCAATTTCTTCATGGTTATAAAAACAACTTGGTTGTGCTCATCCCCTTAATTCCTACCTTAATTCTTGTCCCCATGAAAATGAAATAATAAAATTGAAGTTTTTCATATTATGGTTTGTAGGAAGAGGATTATGCATTATAATTTTTTTGTAATTACACAGAAATTAGAATCATCAAAAAAAATGTTTGGTTATGATATTCATAACCACAACAGAAATATTTTTAACATCTTCACTAATATATTTCTTGATATGTATTTTTCAATTTATAGGGAAAATATGTCAGTATTATTTTCAGTTCGAAGACAAAGTCACTAAAATTTGTTAAAAAAGGAAATTAATGTTTTTCTTTATCCAGTGAGCATTCGACTATATGCAAATTTAGAAGTTACATTTACTCAATTGAAATTTAATAGCTGGTGCAGACCCCATAACCCATGGTGAAAATGTGAGTAATTAATAAATATGGAGTTTCATTTATTTATTTAAGCAAATTTATTTATGCTTGGGAATTTCTAACTCTGTGGGCGTTTTTCTTAATGTTAGGCATCTCAATTGAGAAGCTGGTCAAAGTTAATCATTGACATTCATAGACATTGCAATGTTATTTTTTGTCCTTTCTGTTAGATTTTCTCAAAGAATGGTAAACATATTCTGCACTCTAAAAGAACTGCTACAAGAAACTAAACATCATAAAACTTAAAACTACTCAAAATTGCACTATGAGGTATATGTAAATGTTAAGCTCATGCTACGAGGAAGATTCACAAACATTGCAGTATGAGCTTTTGTCTCTTTTGTTAGATTTTCTCAAAGCATGGTAAACAGATTTTGCACTCTAAAATATTTCATCTTGGAAACTAAACAGTGGAAAACTTAAAGCTACTCAAAACTGCTAGATTCTATAAACACGATGGAAACACAAAAAATTGACATCAAAACCTGTTTTTTCTTTTCATTATTTGTGAAAATGAAAACAACGAACTGATAATTGTTGAAATAAAAACTAAGTGAATAAGACCTATACCCCATCTTCTCCTTTATAAATGAGAAGATACAATGTATCTGGACACATGCACAACAATGAATTAACTAAAAATATTAAACCCTAACCCTAAAGCACCTTCCTTGCATTGATAGATGAATGAAAATACTAACTAAACCAAAACCAAAAAGAGAATTAAACTATTAAATATAAAAGGCATCTAAACTTGAACTAAATTGAGGATGGCACACACATGCGTTTTGTATGAATGCATCCTCTCATCTCTCTCCTCATCTCTCTCCTATGTTGGATGAGGGTTGCCTCATTGTTGTACAAACCTTCACACATATCAAGCGTTCCTTCTCTCTGTATTCCCCAAGTCTTCTCTACTTTTTGATGCTATTAATGGCACTCTACTTTTCACTTTATGACGGAATATAAATCCAACACTCCCTCTTATTGATGAAAGTGTTCTCTACTAAATGCAAGATACTCCCTCCACATCTGAAATCTTCTTTTTTCTAGGGCCTTGGTTAGACGGTTGACCATCAACGAAAATGAAGAAAGATGAATCAGGATAGTTTCTTCCTTCCTTCTATACTTTGATCTCTCTTCAAAATCTTCAATGTGAAAACCCTCTTGTATGGGTGGCATGTAAAGGTCACCTTTTTGCACTCCTCTAGTGAAATGTTGACGAGATCCAAGGTTGTTGACTCTCATGGGGACTTGATAACCATCAATATCATCCAAACACTATAAACTTGTCATGCAATAAATTGAAAGAAGATTCTTTATTAACTTAGGAACATATAAAACATAATCTAGCTCAAGAACATCACCTAGAGGCATTTGGAAAGATATGGATCCCAATTCCTTCACAAGATACGTGGCATCATCACCCAACTCCTCATTTAGTCCTCCATCTTGCTCTTGAAACCTGCTAAAGATATTTTTGTCATAATTCATATGTCTAGAAGCTCCACTATCCACATGCCATTCATCACCCAAAACTGTGTTCATGGAAAGACATGACATCATGGCGAAGGTAGTATCAAGCCTGGAAATCAACTTGTTCACAATTGAAGCTTTTGCACTTCTTGCAAACTCTTTTTTCTACTACCTTTCCTTCCCCTTATCCTTCTTCCTCTCAAGACACTAAGAAGCATAGTGACAGTGTTTTCCACACCTAAAGCATTGGATATGACTCAAGTCTTTCTTCCCTTGACATGAAGAATTTGATTCTTCCAACTTTCTCTTCTGACCCCTCCCAAGTACTCCTTTCCTACCTCCTCTCCCCACATTTTTGATGAGGGATAGGTCTAGTACATCATCCTCATCCTTGTAATTGGTTGAGACTTGGTTTTGTCTCATATCCTCTCCAATGAAAGCATCCCACAACTACTTCATTTTAGGGAACGTATCCTAACCATAGAAAACTTGGGAAAACTTGTGCCATTGTGGACTAACGCCATTCAAAGAAATTCAAATGAGCTCATTATCCTCAATTGTGTTCCCATATACTACAATTTGATCTCTTAGCTTTGTTATCATCATGAGATATCTTGTCACTATATCTATCTTGTTCATGTGGGTAGCATTGAGCTTGTTATTTTAAGAGCATCTTATTCCATATGTTCACACTTTTATTCAAGGCTCCCATGGAATCATACATATATTTGGTAGACTTCTTCTTGGCGATATGAGGGATTAGGTTATCCTTAACTAAATCCAATAGTATTCACTTCACTACCACTACCTTCTTGTTGCATTCTATTAGATATTTGGGATTTGTAGGTGACACAACCACCTTCTCCACAAGGTACCATAAGCTTTCCATTTCTAGGAGGTTCTACAATCTCAACTTCAACAAAAAAAGTTGGAAGCTCCCTCCAACAAGTGACTCTCTTGCACACTGGAAATGGCCATTACTATAATGTCATTGAATAAGATTCAATTTCTACGCACTATATCAACTAGGGTTTCACACCCTATAACCCTTCTCATGTCCATGTGTTGATCATTGGCCCAGATCTTCTTTAGTGATTGATGCTTGGACATATTTCCCACTGAAACCCTTTGACACTCTATTCTAGACATATTGCCTCTCCATACCAATGTTATTCATAATTGGACCAATCGACCCCAAAAATGTAAACCGGACTGGAACTGGAAAATAATCGACAAAAAAACCCATCGACCAAAAAATACTTAAAATATTTAAATTTTGAAAAAAAACATATCTATTCATGTGCATCCATACAAATCCAAACCATTTATATACAATTATGCAAATTTTCTCATTTATATATCAAGTAAGAGTGCTTATAACCAAAATAACACCAAGTTTAATTCATCTTTGAACCAAAATACATCAACAAAGAGGCTCTAAATGGCCTCTAGACTCAAAAACAAATCATGCTACTACAAATAACTACATATCATCAAAATCATTATCTATATTAGGATCCTCATCATCAGTTCCACCATCTAAGCATTAAAATAATATAGAAAAATATTAACATGCCTATTAAGTAATTTTACATGAGTGAAGGGTACATTTTTACTAGGGTCATGACATAAGAGTTCATGTAATGTTCCTGACTAGGCTAGTCTAGGAAAATTTTCTAATGTGCATGTAGGATTAATTGTTTATAGCATATAAATGAACATTCAAATAATAATGGTGACAAAAAACTGCAAAGCTTATATTATGAAATCTCCGTGGAGTACAAATGTCGAATGCAGATAAATAAAATAATTCACTCGGCTAGATCAATGACAAAATGATCTTAACCGGAATACAATAGCAAGTAAAAAAATAATACCCGATACCTGAAGAATGTTGTGGAATGCATTGGATGAGATGAAGAAATATTGTAGATATGGAAGCTCATATGACAATTGTTACAAGTCTGGAAAGTTCTCCTTGGTAGTTATACCTTTTGGAAATGCCTAGAAATTGTTTCAAACAATGTGCCATGCTCTGCCTCACAGTCTCGGTGATTGTCTGAAACTCAATTGGTGTATTTGGTCCCTAGATGGATCCCCCTAGGGAAATGCACCCCCTCTACTCTAGAAAATTGTGCCCTAGTGATTCCACTGTCAGAATCGACTGATGTGTGTCTCAAACTAATCACCCAGGTCTACTTTGAAATGGGTTGGAAGTATTTCCCCATATATGAATTGATGATCGCTCAGGAACCCCGAATGTCTCCTCCCCAAATGTCACACTCCCAATGTTTGGAAAGTGCACCCCAGATGACTCCTCCGTCAAAATCTAACGAGAAATGAGGAAAAATATGTGCCTTATATTCCTCTAAATTGGGTCAAAGGGGAATCTATGAACTCTCCCTGAAAGGGACAAGTCCATCCATTGAACCTCCTAAGAATTTGCACCGTCACCCTAAACGAGTGTTCCCTTGTTGTTGCAACCTGCAAAATCATTGTTTAAGATCAATGGAAGATCTGTGTGACCTCCCCGGTGACTAGGGTGTGTCTCTCAACACTAAAATCAGCCACTGGTGTATTCCTTCTAGAATCCACTGAGCTATCTCTCCTGAGATGTGCATCTCTCCTCACTGACAAGTCAAAATCTACATAATGATGAATTAGGTCACTTTACCTTTCCTTGATAGCTTCCCGAAACCCTACTTCGTTGTTGACCTTTTCCCTCCAAGTGACTTTTGCTTTCTTTTATTATTCCTTGATTAAATTACTTACTTAATTAATTAATTAACCATTTTACCTCTAAAAAGTTATTTATCCATCCTTATGGATTCTCTGGCCACTTAAAGTCACTTCTCAACATCTTATCATGTAATGCTCTTCCTCCTAATTCTGATGAGCTATTACACTAAGAGGCTTCTCCAAATAATATGCCCATTGTGAACTTCTTAGTGAATTTAAATAAGATATGACCCATAATAACTCAAAATTATAGAAATCGTTGGAATGCAACAAAAACAAAGCCAAGCTGTGTGGAATGGATCATGATGATGAACGATGCAATTCGGGCCCAATAAAACCTGTCAATATCTCTCGAACTCTCTGTCACCCCTATCTGGCTACTCTGGTAGGCATAACATTTTGTAATGTAATACTGTCCAAAAATGGGGACATTACAGTCCCCCCTATTGGAATATTTCTTGTCCTCAATTAATATCTTAATCAATCTACATATGATATCGGGGTCCCATATCCACATGTGTGACACAAAGTTGACTCTCCTCAATATGGGGCCTCTCCAAGTGATCACCACGCATGACACCCAAATGCGCGTGATTAGTAGAATGATTAATGGTCAAAGAATCGCAGCCAACTCCCTAAGAAACCACTCTACTCAAAACTCAACTCCATCAAACATTGAAATACCAAGCACTCCAATCCCTGGATCCCATATCAAGATGTGAACTGCAATGTCTTGTGAAGTATAGTTTTGTAACATATCAACACCATGAGTCTCCTGCAAATAACACATGGCCTCAACCCGAAATGAGTCTATCCAACCATAAAATACCAAACCCAACACGACCCCCACTGACTCAACATGTTGTTGTCATAGTGAGATACTACAATACCTCAACGAATCACCAGCTAGTGACATGCTCTCCCCAATACTGAAACTCAATGTAAAATAAAAGTGACTTCCCCCTACATAGGTCTACTCATCTCCATCAGTCAATGAAATTCCTAGCCCTGTAATCACAGGGTCCCATGCTAGTCTATGACAGGGACCATCATGATGATTTTTCTCTACTCTGATCATGACTATTTTCTCAAAGTATCCATACTACATCCTCCACTCTTGGATCCTCATAAGATGAAACAAACTATTAACCCAATGGACTCTCGGATCCCATGTCAAATTTGGAATTTCATCACTTCCAATCCCCACTAACTATTGATGTGCCCTACTGGTAATTGTCGAAATCTCTCCACCCTCATCCCAATGAGAGTTTGAATATGTAGCAACCTCTGAGATATCCTCTGCCCCATGGCTTAGGATACTCTCCATCATGCCCAGGGCCTCAAATGTCTACCCCTGGTGATCCACCCCTATCCTATTGTATGCAATCAATATACTCATGTTAGGTGGTCTCATCCTACCAACTCTCCATGTCCCCTGCCATTGTCTACCTCCCCTTGTGTTTTTGTCAATGATGAAAGTATCAGGAAAGGCTATCATAAATATCTGTGACCAATTGTAGGAATGGAAAGTATCATATGATTTGGTCAATCCCAAGGACTTGACCAAAAGATCATCCATCAGTGCCCATGGAAAACAATATCTTGTACTCTGATCATTTAGATTTATGTGGTGAGAGAATTGTTTAGAAATTGTCGGAAGAACCACAGTGTTTTTGAAAGCTTGTCGACGTTTCAGATCCACAACAGGATCCATCTTCAGGACAAAAAATCCTCAGGAAAAATAAGAGAGGAACCCTAATAAATAATTATGAGGAGTGTGGGAAGCCTAAAGTCGGCTAAGTGAAACCCTAGGTTTGAGACGATTTTAAAAAAAAAATAGGTTTTTAATAGAGAGTTTGTTAATTAACAAATTAAGTGGTTTAATTTAATAATTTAGATGGTTTTAATATTATTATTAATTATTATGCTAATTATAGGTTAAATTAGGTTAATTTAGGGTTAATTTATTGAGGTAGTATTAGTATTATTATTATATGTTGGTATTATTATTATCTTGTACTCATCATTGAACACCAACCATTAGGTACAACAGTAGGTATCTCCACTAACTGCAGGTCAATCATTCTCCATCCATCATCACTCACGCAACTAATGATACGATGAAGGTGATCTCCCATATATGTATATTCCTGCAAGGGACATGAATCTCCATTCTCTACTAAGTACATCTCCTCATGATCCTCCATCCACTAGTGCTCCTCTGCCAAACCACCAATATCCTCTAACAATGTAACTGAAGGATATAACTGAGTAGTCTCCTTAAGGATCTCCTCTGATCTGGCCTCTGATTCGTGAAGGGTTGTATGTATTCCTTCCAAGAATCCTTGTGTGCTCACCAACTCATGAATGAATCAGTCCACCTCAACCTCCTGCTCCCTCGGTGCCTTATGATACATCTCTCCAACCTCCAATAGGTAATCTCTATCCATCAATAACTCCTAGTAGTTGACCCTCATCATAGTCACTCTCTCCATAAGTGTATGGAAGTCATCAATGGAAATTCCCCTATCTGAACTATCATGTTCCATCAAGTCCCTCCAACAATAACCTGCCACCAATGTATGTGTATCATAAATACATCTAGTGGCTTCCATGATCATGTCCTCATTGACTCTCAATTGTTATGTCAAGTGTCGTGACTCTTGATCACAACCCTGTTGAGGTGAAACCTCATGCCTCTCACTTCTAGAATCAATAATGAAATCCTCAAAAACACACTCCTCAAAAGATAAGGTATTGAACTGTCGATTGTCCACTGTGCTACTACATCTTCATGTATGCCACTGCACACCATCACCAATTGTATTGGTAGTTGTATCCTCCTGTGCACTCACCCTACTAATATCATCTACACCTGGATCCCATACAGACGTGTCCAGACATGTTCTATGGTCATCCTGACCAATATGGAGTGCATCTTCATCATTGTAGATTGATCCTTGGAGTAAGTGTCCCAACAAGTTGTCGGTCTCCACAACCTGGTCCATCAATGGAATCTCCAAGAGTGGTGAATCACTCTCCTCATATTGATAGGTACGTGTAAGGTCAACTAAATCTCAAAATTATGTCCAATTGAATAATTTCGATCGACATGACAATGAACTCTTTGAGACACAAGTTCCCATAAAATTTCAGCCAAAATGGATAACCAAGTCAAAGGTTATGACCCTCGAAAAATCCCTACATCACATTTGGTTTTATTGTGTGATTGTTGTGGTTAAGGTGCTTTTTTATGAATGCCATTTTTTCCTACTCATTTATCTATAAGTCAAAAATATTGTTTCATTGGTTTATTGTTAGGCTTGAGTTAAGTTTCTTGGAAACTCAATCACAATGAGAAATAAATTGTTTGAAAGAAAAGAAAGTAGATTAAACAAAATCAAATCTTAAAAGAAATTATTTTAGCTTGGAAAAAGAAACTTAAAGAGGGTTTCAATGTAGTGAACATTTCAATGTTTCATATCTTTATACATCATATGTCGAAGCTTAGTAAGTGTTTTGTATCAAGTTATTATTTGTAAATGTAGTGAAGAAATAATGTTTTGTTTCCATTGCTTGAAAACTTCAAAGAAGCAATGTTTGAATGGAAGTCATTATAAATAGTGGCATGGATGCCAATGAAAATAATACATTATTGGATAAGGATTTTTTTCAAGTGCAAAAATACTAAAAGGCCTGTGATTGTCACATTTTTTCCTTACAATGGTAGGTTGATTTCTTCCAGAAACATTTGATTGGATTACTATTTTCTTAAGTATATATTTAAATATTTTGAGTATACGTTTGAAATGCTATATATTGAAATGATTACAACTTATTTGATATCTACATTTTATTGTTGGAAAATAATAAATATTTATTATTTATTATGATTATTTTTTAATATTTATTATAATAATTTGTTTTAACAATAAAAGAGTTTTTGGTTACTTAGAGTGTAATAATTTCCAAGAGGGTCAACCACTTGAAGGTGGAAGCTTATTTATCCCCAAAACTTTTGCTCATTGTTGATATGTGGTTTTTAACATGTCAAAATGTTAATATTATTTAATTATATTGATTTAATGTGTAAGGTTATTAATAATGTTAGTGTATTTTTCAAACATATTGATTTATTAGCATCAATAAAAAATAATTATGATAACATTTTACATTGATAATATTATTATTATTTTTGCAATTTTTAGTCGAAATGGTTATTAATAATATTTGGGATTTTTATTAAGAATGAGTTAAGATGATAGACTAGCTTATATACTCAATATATATATTTTCAAATTAAATAGCCAACTAATAATTAGTTTGAAATGTTATATATTGAAATGTGTAACATCCCGCTCTGGCGCACTGAGCGAACTTATTCTTTGAGGACACTATCCCTATAAGAGTCTAAGCCTTTTCAAATAAAATTTAATTAAGCCTAAGTTTAAGTTTTGTAAAGAGGATAAACTGGAATTAATAACTAAATCAAAAGGGGAATGAAGTAAATAAATACAAGAATTAAGTAAAATGAAGTAATCTTAATGATTTGATTTAAGGCACATATGTGTAAGAAATGATTAAAGGGGAGTTTTTAAAATAAGAAAGAAAACAAAGAGGAGAGAATGTGTACGCATAGAAAGGATCTAGAGTCTAGTTAACACTAGTCTAACTAGAGAAGAATCTTATTTTTACTCATATCAGATTTARTAAGGTGTCAATCATTAATTGGGAATAAGGGGAATAAAGAGACAACTAGGAGTGATTTAAGGAGCGCTTTTAGGAAAGGTGAGGGTAATTGAATTTAATTAAAATAAATTGAGGAATTTACTTGTGCAATTTGGGGAAAGGTTGACAAGTGTACGAGGGGGGGGATAATTCTAAATTAATTAATTAAAAAGTGAATTAATTGTAAAAGGGGAATGTGACATTAAGGAAACTCCTATAAAGAAAATTAAAAATATGGGAAAGGGATCACATTGGTTATATTGATTTTTCAATAAGCTAGGTTAAGCATGTAGTTCATTCCAATTTTGCATTTTTCTTAACCATAAACAATAATGTTGCTTCAAACAACATCATAAGAAGAAACACCATGCAGAAGAACACAAGAAGTATATTGGGAAACCCTTCTCAACAAGGGAAGAAAACCCAACCAAATCCTTTGCTATATTCTTCAAGAGAAATACCTTCACCACCAATAAGACCTAACACACAAGAGGGTGCTCAAACCGTAGAATATTAGTGCCCAAGAGAGTTGCGCATTTTTCTCAAGAAGATATGCTTGCTGAAATTTCCAAACTTGTGTGAGAGATATGATTCCAGAATGCAGAATCTACCTTTACTTATACTAAACTGAACATGTCAACATAAGTGTTTATATGCACAACATGGACGACCTCACTAGCTTATAATATAATTAATATCAACTAGATTAATTATCTTTTACATTAATTACTAGTCACATTAAGGTGGGGCTGACCTGTAGCCTCTACATTACAATAGGGTTACAGGCAGGTCTGACTCTTGAACAATATAAAAAGGGATCTTATACACCCACTAGTGCTCATCCATAGGGATGTCCTTATTTTTGGCTCACTACATTACATAGAAGAACCACTTCTTCATTAGTGCTCAACCACTAGGAACACGTCCGCATGTGCTCGTCCATATACACGTCCACTCAATAGATCTTATTTCCAACTGCATTACACATGAGAGTCATATGGAGTTTCTCGTCAACTCTTTTTCTCATAGGAGGCTAATACATCATCTTCATTTCTGTTCTCAGGATGATGCACCCAAGACTTTGGGATTTCACACGTTCACCTTGTGCTCAGCCACATGCACGTCCAACTCTGCAAATTTCCTTTCTCACTGCGTTACACAGGAGAATCATCTGGAGTTCTTCTCAACTCTTTGAATGGAGGAGGTCATCTCTACATTCCAGCTCTGTCTCAGATAGGAACCACGCACCCTTCTGAGGGACTTTCTCTCAGGTTTGTAAGATGGAGAAAGCCGCACATAGCTGCAATGGTAAACATATCTTGGTTTTGTAAGTTGGAGAATGTATCACATAGCTGCAATCATCAACACTCCCTCTCAACTAGGGAGACATTTTCCACCAGGCTAAGTCTCTCATGGAAATACTCGAACTTTTTCTTGGCAAGTGGTTTGGGGAAGATATTTGCGATATGTTCATGAGTAGGAAGATATTGCACGTGTATTGTCTTCCTTTGCACCATGTCTATGATATAGTGATACTTTATTTCAATTTCTTTCGATCTATCATGAAACATTAGGTTCTCATAGAGCTTTACACAGCTCTGGTTATCACAATGAATAGTAGTAGGATCCATCTCATGATCGAACAAGTCAGTCAGAAGTTTGTGAAGCCACATTGCTTCATGAACTTCCACACTCAATGCAATGTACTCTACTTCTGTAGTGCTTAATTCCATAGAGATTTGTTTTCTGCTACACTAGAAAACCATGGCCGAACCTAAAGTGAAACAACAATCGAAGGTGTTTTTTCTGTTTACCGCGCTTCCTTCCCAATCTGCATCAACATATCCTTACAGGCTCAAGTCCACACTGGACGCATATCTCAGGCCATAACCAATTGTGCCTCGTAAGTATCTCAATACATGTTTAGCAACTATCCAATGTGTATATGTTTCGGTTGGCTCATAAACTAGCTAAGCACATTTACTGGATAACAAATGTCTGGTCTAGTGTTAACCAGATACATCATAGATCTAATCAATTGTCGTTATAAGTGTGGATCTACATCTCTTGAATCAGTATCACTCATTTTCTTCAAATCCATTAACATTGCAGTGGGCGTGGATTTTCATTCTGTCATACTGAACTTTTTCAGTATCTCCATAGTATATTTTTCTTGACTTAGGAAAATCTCATATGTTCTATGCCATACTTCTAGTACCAAGAAATAGTGCATCAAGACCAAATACTTCATTTCAAATTTAGCAGTCAATGCTTGTTTGCATTCATCAATAACTCTTTATGAACGGGTGAGGAAAAAGTCATCCACATATAAGACCAAAATCAAGCACTCATTGCCATCAATGTGATAATATAAGTTTAGATCAACAACACTTTTTTTGAAACCCAAACTCATCAGAAATCCATCCATTTTCGCGTACTAAGCACATGGTGCTTTCTTTAGATCATATAGTGCTTTCTTCAATCTACATACATGAGATTTTTCATTTTGTACAATGAAACCTTCTGGTTGCTCAATATAAACATCTTCCTCAATTTCACCATTGAGAAAGGTTGTCTTTACATCCATTTGATGTATCTTCCAACCCATGGAAGTAGCTAGTGCAATGATAGATCAGATGGAGGTATATCATGCTACTGGTGCAAAAGTCTTGTCATAGTCAACTCCCTCTATTTGTGAAAACCCTCTGGCCACAATTCTTGCTTTGTTTTTTTCAATGCTTCCATCAACAACATGCTTGATTTTATAAATCCATTTGGAAGTCACTACGGATTTTCCCTTTGGTCTTGGAACAACATCCCATACATCATTTTTTTATATAGATTGGTATTCTTCAGTCATGGCATCTTGTCATACTTGTTCACCTAAATCTTCTCCATCACAAGTTGGCTCTGATTCAATAATGTAGGTCATGGCTGAAAGGTAGCTTGAGAATCTCTTTGGTCTTTTGCTCTCTCTGGTTGTTCCTTGTGGAGCTTTATGCCCTTCTTCTTCTTGTAGAGTTTGTCGGGCCCAAGAAAGTCTTTTATGTCCAATCGTAATATCTCTGCGTATGTTTCTTGGAGAAACTGAATTAGCTGGAATGAATGGATCAACTGGAGCTATTGGATAATTTGGAATAATATCTATCTCTCTATGAATTGCTAAGGGAGGAGAAGGTATTGTCTAATGATCAATTTCCATCTGAGCTTCTCTGGATTTCTAGAAGGCTACTTCTTCTTCAAAAGTAACATCTCTACTTACTTCAATTTGTCTTTGACCAGGAATGTAGATTCGATAAGATTTTGAGGATTCGTTGTAACCAACAAATGTGCCCTTCCTTCCTGAAGGTTCTAGTTTGGATCTCTTTTCTTTGAGTACATGAAGATATAATGGAAATCCAAATATTTTGAAGTGTCCAATCTTGGGCTTCACTCTAGTGAAGGATTCTTCTGGAGTAATGTTCTTTAGGACCTTATGGGGGCTTCTATTTTGAACATATATTTTTGTCATACATGCTTCTACCCATAGAGTCATATGTAGACTTTGATCATGTATCATTGATTTTTTTGCCTCAATGATAGTTTTGTTTTTCCTTTCAGCTACCCCATTTTGTTGAGGGTTGTAGGGAACTGTGAACTCCCTCTTGATTCCTTCTTCAATACAAAAACTATTGAATTTGAGGTGTATTCTCCTTCATTATCCGATCTTAATATTTTGATTTTTCTTCCGATCTGGTTCTTAATCTGAGCTTTGAATTCTTGAAATTTTGCAAGGACTCCATCCTTGTTCTTTAGAAAGTAAATCCATTTTTTCTTGGAGTGATCATCTATGAAGAGTACATAGTATAATTACCCATTTAGAGATGCAACATTCATTGGCCCACATAACTCTGAATGTATCAAGTCCAAGATTTCCTTGGATCTATTGTCACTACTTGGGAAGGATCCTTTAACATTTTTTCCAAGGGAACAACCTTTGCAAACACCTTTATGCTGAATTTGTATCTCTAGTAGAACTGTTAGCATTTTTCCTAGAGATGGAAGAGCTCTATAATGAATGTGAGAAAGTATTCTATGCCATAACTCACTCAAGTTGATAGTGGCATGTAATAAGGCTTGGACTGGTTTGATGGTCAATCTATACAATTTGTTTTCTTAGACACCAATTACCTTGGAAGAAATTATATGAGAGTCTTTGTGCCATGCAAGAACTCTTCCTTCTGAGAAAGTAATCCTGTAGTCTTTGTCTTCCAAGGCCGAAATAGAGACAAGGTTTCTCTTCATTCCAGGTACATATAATACTTCTTCTAATTTAAGCTGCATTTCTGAATCTAGTTGGAAGGTAGAAGTTCCAACTCCTCTTACATTATATCTGGCATCATCTCCAAGAACAACATGTAGACGTGTCTCTTTTTCAACAAAATGTGTTAGGTGATTTCTAAGATCGGTCATGTGCTTGGAGGCACCACTATCAATTAACCAAGTATTATCATTGGTAGGGACCATACCTGAGAGTGTTGAGATGTTGATGTCTTCATTTCTTTGAGGTCTTGTCTTCGTGGAACTGATTTTGTTTGAATCATCAAGCATGCCTCCCATCATGATTTTGCTCATCTTTGAATTCTTAACAAACCCTTATCAACTAGGCTAGAAAACCTAATGGCTAGGATAGGCTAACACTCTTAGGTTTTTTGGGGTTTATGACTGCCAACAATAATCCTTAAGAAATATGATAGCCCTAGTAAGCTGAAAATATTCTTAAACAGTTGCAGAAATACAATTATGAATTGTTTTGTAGAAATTGGTGAAACCCTAGGGCCAAAAAGTCAAAATGCTCAGAAATGAAATATGAGACTTGTTGGAGGTGCGCTGAAGGAGTTCGTACACACCTATGTCCTTTTTAGCCCCAACATCCAATTTTTAAGTGTTGTAAACCCTCAGAAGAGTAGGTCATACGAAATTTATGGAAACCCTAGAAGGATCATATGGTTTCTGCAGAAGTGAGAGAGAATGGCTGGAAAATGTTTGTGCAATGGGATCTTCAAGACCTATGCTCTAATACCATGTTGATTTTTCAATAAGCTAGGTTAAGCATGTAGTTCATTCAAATTTTTCATTTTTCTTAACCATAAACAATAATGTTGTAGCAACCAAGATCACAAGAAGAGACACCATGCACAAGAACACAAGAAGTATCATGGGAAACCCTTCTCAACAAGGGAAGAAAACCCAACCAAATCCTTTGTTATATTCTTAAAGAGAAATACCTTCACCACCAATAAGACCTAGCACACAAGAGGGTGCTCAAACCCTAGAAGACTAGTGCCTAAGAGAGGTGCACACTTTTCCCAAGAAGATATGCATGTTGAAATTTCCAAACTTGTGTGAGAGATATGATTCCACAATGGGGAATCTACCTTTACTTATACTAAACTGAACATGTCAACATAAGTGTCTATTGGCACAACAGGGCCGATGTTGGCCCTTGACCAAGTTTTGGGAATTTCTTGGTCATGATGACCTATTTTTTTGGACCTTCGACAGCCTGTCGAAGGAGGAGCCCAAGAAAAAGCGGAGATCACGAGCTCTCAACCCCCTTTTTGGGCCTTTGTTTTGGTTTTGGGGAATATGTAATGGGAAGAGGATGTCGGCCCATGGGTTTACCCATGTTTAGGCCTATTTTGTCTGTATATATAGATGTCTAGGCCATATAGAGAAGTAGTGGTTGATATATCTATGTGATGTAGGTTAAGTGCCAAGAGTTGGATCTATGTGATCAAGGCTTTGTGCATTCTATGTAAGACTTGTAGAGCTGAGTAAAAGTCCATGTGTGATACAATAGGAGGGTTAGTGTTGTAACACAAGGAAGAAGGATCTAGAGAGCTGCGCAGATCTTTTGTCCTGTGCAGGGTTTTGATGGATCTGTGCTTCTAACCGATTGACTGAAGACTATAAAGAAGAAGAGTTGGTGGAATTAGCCCCGGGGTGGGGGTGAACTACGTAAACACTGTGTTATGTGGTTTGTGCTTTGTCTTGATGTTTTCATATGTTATATGCTAAGTGCTTTGATATGATTAGATAGATCTATTCATGCTTGGTGCTTATTATATGTGAGAATGTTATATCTGGTCGGGATAGTCATGCTTAGTGCTTGATATACTCATTCTGATCCATTTGTATATGCTAAGTCCTTGAATACTGTAGATTAGTGTGAATACTGTGAAGCTCTATTGTATCAACAAAGTGAATAATGATTACATATTAAGGAACTGACAGTGCTCAGTGCTTTATTAAAGTGTTATAATCATAGATCTGTGTCCCAACTAAGGTTGCAGACACTTGAGTTCTGCAACCACCCCTGCCTCTACCTCAAGTGAGACTTCATCTGTTTTGCAGGTGTTGTTGAAAGGGCCAGTAGTTAGGGTTTTGTTGGTGCATTTTTGCAGCATTGAACCCTCGGTCTACCCCTGTGACAATAAATGGTTATGTTGCTGGGACCTAAAACTGTGATTGCTGGGAACTAAGGAAGAAGTAACTTTGTGCAAATATTTGATCTGAAAGTGTGAAATCTCTATGTGTAGATCTGTTGCCCTAGTGCGCAACATTTTACTTGACCTGTGGATCTTTGTGCCAAGAGGATGGTTAGATCTGAAGAAAGGAAGTCCGATCTGCAAAAAGGAAGGTCATATCTCAAGAGAAGAATTTTGATATGAAGAAGAGAGGTAAGATCTGTAATCTCTTTGCTCTGATAAAGGTAAGAATAGTTAAAACGTTTTAGATCTGAAAGATTTGTGCTCTATAAAAGTAAGATAAGTGGAAGGTTTTCGTTTCTAGAGTATGGATATAGGTATGATTGATAGATTTTGTCCTAGATTAAAAACTAGGGCACTAATAAATGAAAGAAGGTTTGATATGAATAGATTTGATAAGAATCATGAAAGATATGTTATACCTATGCATAGAAAAGATGTTTGGACTAACAAATGGATGCAGGATCCTAGAAAAAATTTGTTGCAGGTTAGCTCATACAATCCTAGAACGCAGTACAGAAGAGGTTGAAGATAATTTAAAAGAAAGAGAGGATTAACCCTTTGTTACAGTTTCAGAATACCGGGACATCTGGCTAAGGAATGCCCTAGAAGAATACCTAGTTTTCTTTGTTGTAAGGCTATGGACCATGAAGTGTTGGATTGCCCTAGAATGATCGCTAAGCTTGAAGGAATGAATCTGAATCAAGAAAATCCTAAGGAAGATCCGGAATTTATAGAAAAACCCTAGAAATAATCAGAGAAGGTATTACTACAGATGAAAGACATCTTGGATGACCATCGACATGTTAGAATATCAGATATTTTTAAAGACAAGGAGTGCCTTGAAGCAAGAATAGGGGACTTTGACATTGATTGTGTTCTAGATAAGGAAACACAAGTGAATATCATGATAGAAATAACTTGGGAAGCTATAGGAAGGCCTGCTATGATCCCTTCACTAGGAAGGAATAAGGTTATTTAGAGGAAAATTGGTAAACCTATGTGGAAGGATCACTCAGATACCTATGACCATCAATGAAAATTCGATAGAAGAAGATTTTGAGATTATTAAATTTATTGAAAACAACGCCTCGTTTACCATGTTACTAGGGAAACCTTGGATTGATAGAGCTCAAGACAAATGAAAGGAAGAAGAAGAAGCCTCGGAGCAGAAGAGACGAGACTTTAAAGGTTTCATGGCTATAAGGATCGCACAACTGATTGAGGAAGAAGAGAACATATTGAAGCTAGTTGTCACTAGAAACATTGATGTCGAAGTTGCAAGAACATTAGGAGACCCATAGAAGACTGAAGTACTTACTCCAAATAAATAAGAGGTATTACCCCTGAATCTTAGGAAAGAATCTCAACAACACACAATGACTATGTTAAAAGATGATAAGAATCAAAATGGAAAAGAGACTATCGAGATGAAGCTCATTAGAAAGAAGGCTAGAAAGCTAAGTAAGAAGAGGGCTAGTATTGAAAAATTACAGAAGATTCCAGAGGGAACTTCGCAGAAAGAAAATTTGCAGAATTGGAGCTTCGTTGGGATATCAAAACAACGACACATGGCACTTTGTCGTGGCGAAGCAATATAGTCATTGGGACCAATATATCCATTCACCTTTTGCTCCGAATGGACAGAAAAGAAATAAAGGTTCCTCATCATACCATTGGACCATGCCATAATGGATCAAACAAAAGTTAATAGGGGATCATAACCGTTGCACACAAATCATTTTTGAGTTGCCTAGTTATCCCTTCGTGCCATGTACAGAGAACAATTTTTGCTAACTGAGAAATTGAAGCCCGCAGACAGAACGAATTACATATAGTGATCATTGTGCCCTTGCTATTATTCCAGTGCAGTGTCTAAATCCATTGTGACCCCGATAATTTTAATCCCAAGCATGTATGTCCGATGAGCTCACCATAGTTGAAGAATCAGTGACAAAATTTCTCCTCGACTTGATGATAGAGAGAGTCATTTCGGAAAGAGGAGTGTCTACAGGTATACAATCATCGTCGACAAGAGGACTATCGATCTCTCCATCCATTGCCCATGGATATGGAACATCCTATGAAAGGTGAACTAAGCACAAGGATGACTTAGAAAATGCTAAGCTGATTCTGATCATTTTACCCGCCTATCTACCACCTATAAGGGGCGCAATAAACTGAGACAGTGTGTCCAGAGATTTCGAATACGTGTTGGTCACTGCGTACCTTCCGAAAGAGGTGCACACAGTTCGTGCTGACCAGGATAAGCTCGCAATGTTGAAGTTTAGCGACTTCAACCTCAGCGATAGGAAGGTTTACAGCATGCTCGCCCTGCATAAGTATCTGACGAGAACAAAAGGAAAGAACTCAAAGATTACCCCTTAGTCATGGGCCAAGAACCTCGCGCAGTCCAGCCTACTAAATTTTATGAATATTCTGCACTTTGGGCGACACTAGGAGGTGAACGCATGCATCAAATTACTATTGTCTTGCTATCATGGAGTTTATTTCTGGTTGAACCATTGCATCACAACGGATCTGACATTAATCAATCGGATCACAGGGCTAAGCATGCAAGGCCCCGACCCATAGGATTTCTACCCCAGAAAGACCATGGATTGCGCTCTCGCCCAGAGGATAAAGGATACTTGCAAAGATGTAGAGAAGATAACATGAGGCTACAAGGTAGCCTCTATCTAGAGTGGTGTAGTGCACCTAGACTGTCAATTGATCACAGGGAAATTAGTTCTCAAAAACTGGCCCACCCAAGTAACCAGATTTTTATTCGACCTCACAGGGAAGTGCACAGAGGGCCTACACATGAATTGGGAGAAGTTCTTGGTGAACCAGTTAGAACTGGACTACAAGGAAGCACAAGACCAAGGATATGAGTTCCACTTCTTTTGGCTTCTCATTTTAATCGTGTTCATCGCATGGGAGATGCGGGAGGGTGCAACCTTCTTGGACATTGAGCCCTTTGAACCACTGGCCATGAAGTTCAGTACGTTGTGGTACTCCAATGACATGAACAAGCAGTGAAAATAAAATGCCATCTTCCACACTTATTACACCCAGCTGAAGACCGCTATCCAGTTTGAGCCTCGTATAACCCCAAACACACTCCACAAATTTAGACCCTTGATGAAATTCAACGTGGACCACCATTTCATCTATATCACAACACGCATTGATGAGCATAAACAACAGCTGCAGTCATACTACAAGTTGATGGAGGATGACTTGGAAGAGATTACCAAGGAATGGTCGGTGGACCTTCTTGTTCCAGCGAACCCTGTGAAGATGTCTGATGTTGATAGTCTAGAAACTACGACGGATACACCTGGACCGACCAAGACCAAGAAAAATGAAGAAGCCCAAGATGTCCACAGTACCTTGGCGAAGACTGCTTTTATCTCACCTGAGCAAGGAGGTGATGACAAAGAGATAGATGGCGCAGAAGTCGAACATAAGAAAGGAGAGGTTACACCACCTAGAGACGAGGAGGACCCCTCAAAGAAAAGGAAGGTTTCCCCTCTGAAACCTTCCTCAAGGAAGAAATTGATAGTAACCAGGACTAAGTTTGAGACCAACCTCACCTCAGACGACTTTAACTTTATCGTCGTAGCACTAAATGATGCTTCCCTGGAGATAACAGGAAGCTAAGCAGGAGGAGGTGTTCAGTCGTATCAAGGTTGAACTTCAAGAAGTGCAGCAGGCACTATAGTCCAGCCGCGCAGTTTCTACTACGCCTCTATCAGCAAGAACATCAGAAATAGGAGATGAGCCAGCTCAAATCCACTGGATCGCTGATACAGTCGAAGCTCACCTTCGACGAGCACAGGAGGAGACAGTGCAATCCATCCAGGCTTTGGCGCAAGCACAGGAAGACCTTCTAGAGTAGCATAGTACTGTTGAACGTGAGAAGCTTACTCTGCAAGAGAGGTTTGATGAAGAAAAATCCCAGCTGCATAAAGAAAAGGAATAGTTTCTCATAGAGTAACTCTAATTTAAGGAAATGGTCCATATATCACTTCACTCTGTAAAATTCATTGAAGTAAAGGTCGAAGAGAGAGTCCCATAGCAGGTGGCACAACTCGAAGATGTAATCCAATAGTGCATAGCAGACTTGGAGCTCTTCACTATGCCCGATACCCCTCAAGATGTATGAGACCAAAGGGAAGCCACTGCCCGCAGTGCAGTTGACAGATTAAAATCTCTTGCCTTGGAGTGCAAGCAGTTGGGTAATCAGAGCGCTCAAACATATGATAACCTCAGTGAGAACTCGGAGTTACAGCTGACAGGGCCTTAACCTCACTGAGTCGCAGCTCCAGGAAGCAAAGTAGCATGTAGATACACTATAGGTGCAGTTTAAGGCCCTATCAGCCGTAGACATAATGAATAGGTCTCACAAACAACGTATATCTTAGCAACAGATCCATATGCTTCAAAGGAAAGTGATGGAAGTCACTCAACGACTTTAGCCTACGCAAGATAAGGCATGTCTATTGTTTACAGAGGTCGAGAGCCAAGGATCATAGTTAGAATAGGTCGTCCTCATTGCAGAAAAGTGCCTGGAAGGACCAGTGAATGATGCAGTGATCCAGGAGTTCATTGAACAAGAGGCCATAACAAAGCAGCAAGTTGAAGCAGCTCAAGCCAATCTTGAGGCGTTCGAGGCAGAATTTCTTAGACCAAAGTGAGTCGAGACGAGTCACATGTGAGTTTTGGGGGCCTGTTGGCCCTTGACCAAGTTTTGGGAATATCTTGGTCATGATGACCTATTTTTTGGAACTTCGATAGCCTGTCGAAGGAGGAGTGCAAGACGAAGTGCAGATCACAGGATCTCGGCCCCCTTTTTGGGCCTTTGTTTCAATTTTTGGGAATATGTAATGGGAAGGGGATGTCGGGCCATGGATTTACCCATGTTTAGGCATATTTTGTATGTATATATAGATGTCTAGGCCATATAGAGAAGTAGTGGATGATATATCTATGTGATGTAGGCTAAGTGCCAAGAGTTGGATCTGTCTGATCAAGGCTTTGTGCATTATGTGTAAGACTTGTAGAGTTGAGTACAAGTCCCTATGCGATACGATAGGAGGCTTAGTGTTGTAACGTAAGGAAGAAGGATCTAGCGAGCTGTGCAGATCTTCTATCCTGTGCAGGGTTTTGATGGCTATGTGCTTGTAACCGATTGACCGAAGACTATAAAGAAGAAGAGTTGGTGGACGTAGCCCCAGGGTGGGGGTGAACCACGTAAACACTGTGTTATGTTCTTTTTTCTTTGTCTTGATGTGTTCATATGTTATATGCTAAGTGTTATGATATGCTTAGATAGATCTATTCATGCTTGGTGCTTATTATATGTGAGAATTTTAGATCTGACATGGATAGTCATGCTTAGTGCTTGATATGCTCATTTTGATCCATTTGTATATGCTAAGTGATTTAATACTGTAGATTAGTGTGAATACTGTGAAGCTATGTTGTATCAGTGAAGTGAATAGTGATTACATATTAAGGAGATGATGGTGCTAAGTGATTTATTAAAGTGTTATAATCACAGATCTGTGTCCCAGATAAGTTCATAGACGCTTGAGTATTGCAACCACCCCTACCTTTACCTCAGGTGAGACTTCATCTGCTTCACAGTGTTGTCGAAAGGGCCGGTAGTTAGGGTTTTGTTGGTGCATTGTTGTAGCATTGAACCCTGGGTCTACCCCTGTGCCAAAAGTCGACCTCTCTAGCTTATAATATAATTAATATCAACCAGATTAATTATCTTTTACATTAATTACTAGTCACATTAAGGTGGGGCCGGCCTGTACCCTTTACATTAAAATTAGGGTTAGAGGTAGGTCTGACTCTTGAACAATATAGCAAGGGATCTTATACACCCACTAGTGCTCATCCACTAGGGGCACATCCATAGGGATGTCCATATATTTGGCTCACTGCATTACATAGAAGAACCACTTCTTCCCTAGTGCTCAGCCACTAGGATCACATTCACTTGTGCTTATCCACAGGCACGTCCACTCAACATATCTTCTTTCCCACTGCATTACACATGAGAGTCATATGGAGTTTCTCATCAACTCTTCTTCTCAGAGGAGGCTAATACATCATCTTCATTTTTTCTCTCATGACGATGCACCCAACACTTTGGGATTTCACACGTTCACCTTGTGCTCAGCCACAGGCACGTCCAACTCTGTAGATCACCTTTCTCACTACGTTACACATGAGAATGATCTAGATTTCTTCTCAAATCTCTTCATGGAGGATGTCATCTCTATGTTCCATCTCTGTCTCAGATAGGAACCACACACCTTTATCAAGATCTTTCTCTCAGGTTTATAAGCTACAAAAAGTCTCACATAGCTGCAATGGTCAACATCTTTCAGGTTTGTAAGATGGATAATGTCTCACATAGCTGCAATCATCAACAAGTTATGGGTAAAGTTATGTTGTATATTTTTTTACTGGTTTTACTTGTGAGAGGTTCATTACCCGGCTAGAGAGAGAGTGGTGGCTCTAACTTGCGAGGCAAGCTCAGAGCTAGAGTATTTTTCTTGTTTTGTGTACACGGCCCATTTTTGGCTCGGGGGAATAAGGGGGAAGAGAGTACCCCTACCGTTGGTTGAGAGGCATTGGTGAAGTCTCCACGGTTAGCAAGCGGGAGGATGAAAGTATCACCATCACTGAAGAACATCTTTGACTCTTCGTCACCTTCGGTTATGGTACTTTTATTTGAGTTGAAATTTTAATTAGTTAGTTTTCATGTCAATCCCTTGGAAATATTGTCATAAACCACCTTTCTATTCCTAACATTGATTTTGTAATTCCTTGATGAGTTGAGAAATAAGCACTGGAATTTGTATTTTTTGGATGGTAATTCCATTTGCAATCTCAACTAAGCTTGGAATTTTGTATTTATGGATAGTATGTCATTTACCTTTCACAGTTAAGCATCAAAATTTGTATCTTATAGATTAAGCTCATGTTAGCTATCCTAGATCGATTTGATGTGTCTTTGAGCGGATCAAGAATTAAAATTTTCTTGGCTCTTGCAAATCGTTTAGAACTCTTCTCATTGCCTTCACAATTCATTTAAATTATTGTCAGTGAAATTTTCCCTCGGCTCCTTGCCAAATGTTTTTGAATTGTCTTCACACCACGAAATGGATTTATTTGACCATCAAGGAATCATCCATGGGATCTTTCCCAACGTTTTTAAATTGTATTCACACCACGAAATGGATTTATTTCACTGTCAATGAATCATCCATGGGCTCTTTCCCAACGTTTTTAAATTGTCTTCACACCACAAATCAAATTTATTTGACTGTTAGTGAATCATCCATGGTCTCTTGCCCAAAATTTTTAAACTATAATCACACCATGAATTGAATTATTGGACTGTCAGTGAATCATCTAAGGGCTCTTTCCCAACGTTTTTAAATTGTCTTCACATCACGAATCAGATTTATTTGACTGACAACGAATCATCCATGGGCTCTTGCCCAATGTTTTCAAACTATCATCACACCATGAATTGGATTATTGTACTGTCAGTGAATCATCCATGGGCTCTTGCCCAACATTTTTAAATTGTCTTCACACCACGAATTGGATTATCTGATTGTCAACGAATCATCCATGGGATCTTGTCCAACGTTTTTAAATTGTATTCACACCACAAATCGGATTTACTTGACTGTCAGCGAATCATTCTTGGGATCTTTCCCAATGTTTTTTTTTAACTGTCATCACCACCACGAATTCGATTAATTGATTGTTAGTGAATCATCCATGGGATCTTGCCAAACATTTTTAAATTTTCATCACTGCCACGAATTGGTTTATTTGACTGTCAGTGAAATTCCCTGGGCTCCCTGCCAAATGTTTTCAAATCATCTTCAACATCATGAATTAGTTTAATTGACTGTCAACAAATTTTCCTTGGCTCCTAGCCAAAAATTTAAGATTGTCTTAACCATCACGATTGGGTTCAAAGCCTGGTAGCGAATTCTTGGGCTCCTTGCAAAATGTTAAGACTGTTCTTCACCATCACTAATTTTTGCAAATGACTTTTCACAAATTTAGAAATTAATGGTTGTATGATATAGTTATTTCTCCTTGACGCTCTATAAAAGAAATAAATGTGTCTTCTAGTTCCGAATTTTGGAGAATTTCTAACTAAAAGGGTTTCCTTTCTTTTTGTGTTAAGAAAATAGTATCTTGTCACTTATTGTTAGTAATAAAAAACGTTCTTCATGTTTATGCCTATTTGGGGGCCCGTGTAATGTAAACAAGTGAATCCTGGGCCTATTGAAGATATCAACGAAAATATAAAATAATTATAAAACATTTAATTCGTACTACCGCTATAATTACTTCCACAATAATTATTGTTCCTTACTCGCACAGTTGTCACAACGTTTGTTTCCGCACCTTGTCTAATGATGGTAATTGCGTCAAGTAGATGATATGCATATTTGTGGTTAGATTATTGTAGGAATGCATCATAGATGGTATTTGCGCCAGTCATTTGATATGCATTATTGTAGTTGGACAATTGTAGGAATGCATCATAGATGGTGATTGCATCAATCAATTGTTATATGATATTGAAGTTGAATATTAATGCTTACACATGGTTGGCCTCCTTATAGTTTCTTATTTGGTTATGTAATTAGCTTAGTTTTGCACCGTGGAATTAAAATTGATGATTACTTTTGCGCTATGGAAATAAAATTAATAATTACCCTTGCACCATGGAATTAAAATTGATAATTACTTTTATGCCATGGAAACAAAATTGATAATTACCTTTGCACCATCGAATTAAAATTGATGATTACTTTTGCGCCATGGAATAAACTTGATGATTACTTTTGCGT
>ML777472.1:1586950-1607343 GCA_009831015.1 Picea engelmannii
GAAATTTTGTTATTGTTTTTCTGATATTACTGCAATATTTCATTTTTTTAATGTTACAGGTGAATTTCATAACTTTTGTTGATTGATTTATTGTGTCAACATCTGTCCAGGGTGACCGTGTCCAAAAATCACCTGCTACATCTGTCCAGGGTGACCGTGTCCAAAAATCACCTGCTACATCTATCCAGGGTGACTGTTTGCACCCAATTCGTCACTCGGTGAGCAAATAAAGGGTGCTTACATGCCCTGTTGGGTCTTGCAGAGCATGACAACTGTAGAGGAAAGGGTTAGAGAAAATAAAACAAAACTACAAGTAAGAATTAAATTAAAACAAACTAAAACTATGAGCATATGGATAAAGAAATAAAAAACACAAAAAGACCAATATCACTAATGTTTTTAGGCTAGTCGATTGATGAAATCAAAGCACAATGAAGAAAGGGGACTGTGAGTCCCTTCTCCCTCCAAAGGAAGGCTCTTGTGTCCTCACAAACTTGCTCTCCTTACAATGAGAAAATGAGAATGATGGTGAAAGAACTCCAAGCACATCCACTCAATGGAGAGGTGAATGGCCCTATGAAATGGTGCCAATATGTTATTGTCAAAGAATGAGTCCTTAACAATCTTAGAAGCATAACAATCCATGAAATTCCTTGAGAGAATGAGGTTTCCTCATGGATTTTTATAGCATAGCATTGGGTGATTATGTAACTCCTTTGAGGTTTGAAAAGGGTCTCTTTAGGGCTTAATTAGGTCTTTGACCAGCCTACCATGTAGATTCATCTCAGATTTGGGAGTCAAATCAACTTGGGAGCTGATCCATAAGTGGTTGGGAGGCCGACCAATTCCATAAATGCGTCGTTTAGCAGGTGCGCGGGTTTTTGCGCCAACAATCGCGCGTCGTGCGCGCATGCGCGCCTTGTACGTTTTGTTCCACGCATATGCGCATGCACCCATCTTGTGTAAAGCGCCCTTCAATTTTTGGTTACTTTGTATAGTTTTTGACCCTTTTGTAATGCTGCGAAATTAATTCAATGCCATGAATGACTTCATTCCTGTTTTGACGATGCTGAGTTCTTGTTTCCATGTGCGGATGAAATTTCAGTGATAACAGATGCCCCCTAAGGGATGAGGTTAGGAGCATATGTATAGCCGAAATCCATCAATGTTTCTTCTACTGAGAATGTTGTTGTAAGAGAGAGCAAGAATGAGACTGGTGAGAGCAATCCTTTGGAAGAGAAGGGGATGAGTAGAACCCAACCTTCCAGAAAGTGCATAAAATATAGAACTGTGTACAAACGAGGCGGGCATGCCCCATGCTCGTGTTATGTAAATCTGAAACAAAAATGACTGAAGTGTTGGTGTAGACAACTGCAGCGCCCTCGGGGGCGGTAATGATAAAGGCAGAAGACAATTCTGCAAAGGAACATACTCTGAATAATAGGTAATGGTCGCAGTAAGTAGTAGCGACGATGATGCGGGCATTGATGGCCCTACCACGTTCATAGGTCTTCGGCAAATGGTAAAAATAACTGCAATAGTCGCAAAGTAAGACCCACCATAACATGAGAAAGTATTGGCATCGAATGTTATGGGGGGAAACGACAGCAGGGAGCAATGGTGGTTCACCCTGTGCCGTTCGAGATCTCGCATTAAATGACAAATGAGGATCAAGATACTGTCGCCCTTCTGGAAAAAAGTGTGCTGCTGTCGACAAAAGGGGAATGCGACTCCCAGAAGCAAAGGGCTTCATAGAATCTACTGAGGTGAGGAAGTGGCACAGGTACATGGATGAAGTCAAAAAGTGGGAAGACTCAAGACTGCCCTTGGTTGGAGGGTGTATGATAGCATGAGTGGTTGCAACCGTGTGACAAGGTCGAGTGTCAGGGGGATGCCAAGACCGAGGGTAAGTTGTGCCAGAGGCGGGACAAGGTGAACAAATTCAGAGGGTAAAAGTAAGTGACCAGTGAAGGACTCTGAAGATATGGACAATGCCAGCAAGGGGGAAATGAGAAGTAATGCTCCAACCAAGGGTGACATGGGTTGCGTGTGGCCAAAAAGAAAGCGAGTCGCCAACGGTGACGACAAAAGGAAATGACTGAAAATAAAGGTGTTTGTACAATAAATAATGAATAATTTTGGGAAAAATGTACAAATACAGAAACGGGTGCCCCAGTGTGAAATGAGTGCCCCAGGGAGGGCAAAAATTTCTTGGAAAATAGATGAAGGGTGGGGGGCCCCATCGGTGAGTTTCTGTATGAGGTAGGTGAAATGAAGATAGGTTCGCAGATGGGCAAACTGATGGTGGATGAAATGGAGGGTTCATGATCCTGCGGGGGTGCAGGTAAAAAATAGAACCATAAAGAGATAATCTGGGAGTCCGTGTGGGAAAACTAGCAAGATGAAGAGAAGGAGTATGTGGATGATTCATGATATGATGAAAGACTATCGGAAATCCCATCCCTAAGGGGTAATGAAAAACATCATGAGTGTCGAAAGTGCCAGAAGGTGCTATGAATGGGACAACTCATGTGGGTGAGAATGCTACCGGGGTACAGTACCGAAGATGCAAAAGGGAGGTATGGGTACTGCAGAGCCGGGAATGAGGATCCTAAAGGCAAATATCAGAGGGTGTGACTGGAAAAGGAAATGCAATACAACGGGGGAGACTACATGCCAGTGATGAATATATATACCTAAAGGGATGATGTTGGTGACCGATGAGCAAGTACATGCGCACAGAACAACCAAATACCCAAAGTGAACTATATCTGAAGAGAATCAAAGATATGAGCATGTATTTGACAAATGTGACTATGCACGTGCGTACCTAACCGTAATATGGTAAAAAGGGTGCCCCAGGGGCCTAGGACGAAAAGTGACCCAGGGATGGTTGTGATGTAGGTGGTGGGATGCTGATCCCGTGGCTGACTATGGTTTGAAAAATGGACACCTTGGGCTCTCGGAATGTTGAGTGGAAGTTTGGCAAAAGGCCTATATATAGCTGTAGGGCCCACATTGCCGCTTCATTTGTACCTGCTTCTATAGTGATTAGACGAGCCGATTGCAGAGGAGATTTGGAGTTTCAGGGAGCACGAGGTATCCGATCGACGGTGTGCGAGTATCAGGTTAGTGGTCTGATCATCCTGCATAGAAATAGGTTTCTAATTTTTGGGCAGGGTAGGTACGGGGGGCCGTACAGGGGGTTTAAGGGGATTTTTCATAGGATGTGGGCCTGCATGCGTGGGCAATTCAGTGGAAGGCATGCATACGTGCGCGCCTGTCCACAGAATATACGCGCACGGGTGCACGTGAGTGGGAAATTAAGGCGCGCCCTAGGGGCGCACCTGTGAGGTGGACAGTCGCGCTCGTGAGCACGTCTGTATGATAGATAGGCACGCTCATGAGCGTGCCTGTGCAGTGAACAGGCGCGTAATTGTGCGCACCTGTATAGTGAACAGGCGTGCATATGTGCGTGCCTGTATAGTGAACAGGCGCGCATACGTGCGCGCCTGTGGGTAAGAAAACCGCGTCTTTGAGACAAGGTGGGGGGGTGAAAATGAGTCTTGTTAATGCATTGGTTGGTTGCATATGCTGATATAGGACTCTGTGTTGTGTGCAGGTGGCTAGCAGTGACTATGGATGTTCGATGGCATGAGTGAGACTGGTCGTAGTTGCGAGATGTTGTGGCCAATGCAGGGCCTGCAGTGCGAGCGGCTTTAGCAACCTGTGGGTTGCTAAAGTTATTTGAGTGCCCGTTGATATGAGCATAGGAGTATTTACTGCAGTTCTTGCTCTAGATGTGGAGTCCAGAGCTGCACTGCTTCCTCGTGCGAGGAGAGCAGATCCCCTTCACTGTGGTGGAGGATATCTATTTTTTGACTGGGCTCCCCTTCCGGGGAACGCCACTGCCAGCAGATCCTGTGCTGTCGAGGGACACACACCTGTGGGAGATCGTCGAGCGATATTGCTCAGGCGAGAACTACATTTTTGGGACTGTAGTGAGTGTGAGTGGTCTAGATTCCCTGACGCATCATTGCATAGCGGCGATGATCGTTCACATGTATGGGTCACTTGCGACCCAATGGATTAGCGGTGGCTAGCTACTGGTGCTGGAGAGGGTGGTGGTGGGCCTTGAGCGGTTTGCATGGGGGTTGACTCTATATGCACGGATGGTCGCGCAGTTGGATCGATGTCGATCCACAGGTACCGGAGAGTTCGCGTTCGGCTCGTTCCTGGTAGCCTGGTTCTTGGAGAGGGTGTCGATGTTGCGCCTGAGGGTTCTATTAGAGGTGCCCGGGGCATGAGAGCCACGCTTGAGGTGGTGGTCGGCGATTTTGGTTCGCCATGGCGGTGGCGAAGGGGGGCAATATTTCACAGTGCAGGAAACACAGATATGGCGGCAGATGCCGCAAGTGATACTTCGGTACCCCTATGCTGGGGTTGACTTTCGGGGGGACCTGGACATGGTGTTGCCTCCTGGGGAGGCTTTCAACCATTGAGGTATGTTGTGGATTTGTATGTTTTGATTTATGTTAGCTTTTGATATACCAGGTGATACGTGATATAGACGCTGATACGATCGTTTGTTTGTTGTTTTGTGCATGTGCATATGTGGCACCTCGCGGGCGCGAGGTGGAGTGGCAGAGAGCGTCGGGTCAGTGAGAGTCGGAGAGACTTCCACATGGAGAGAGACGTCACCGAGATGAGGCCACGGGGCGACTAACAGAGCCCGAGAGGGCAGCGAGGAGGCGTCGATTTGATGATCCCGGTGCAGGGCCATCACACGCTCCTCCGGCGGCAGCCGGAGTGGATTTGGATGATATACGCCGTCGTCTTGAGACGATGTTACAGGATGTGCCTGAGGGCATGTGGATCCGTATCCAGGATGAGGGGTTCCTGGAGCAGTGCATAGGGTTACCGCCACCATGGCGGGGTATAGTGTGGCGAGCAGCTGTGCTCGCCGCGATGACTAGTGGATGCCTGTCGCTGGGGCAGGAGGGTCCTGCAGGAGTTCCACCACCACCGCCTGGGGAAGGTGGGGGTGGGCCACCACCTCCTCCTGAGGGAGGAGCAGTTGGGGGTGCGATAGAGGCACCCTGATGGATGTATATTGTATACCTGTTTGATTGTATATAGGCTGGTGAGCCGATTTTGTACCGAGGTGTGGCACTGGCCTGCGGGCATATGTATTTTGTGTATGTAAACATTCGGATGGCTGGAGAGGCCTGGATATATACATGAGTATACACCTTTTTGAGATCCTGATGTTGTTTACATATGTTTTTTGTTGTTGATGATGATGTTGTCGATTCTATCTATATGCTGTGACATGATGTATAAGATGTTTATGTATGTGTAGCTTGATGGGATATATGCCAATCTAACACCATGTTAGTTATTTCATTTGTTGTTTGATTCAATTGTCTTGGAATATGTGTAAATGTAATGGAATCAAAGTGGCGAGATAACAGTCTAACCTGCAGGTATTTGCGAAAGAGACAAGGATCGCGTACACGGTACACATTGTTGAGCTGGAGAATGACTAGTTGAGAGTCGAGGAAGACGCTAAGGTGGCGAATATGATGACGCTGGGAGTCAGCCAGGAGGCCAATGACTGTAGTGTATTCGACTTGGTTGTTGGTTGTTGGTCCCAAACAGATGCCGCTGGAATTTAGCATTTCATGTGAGGGGGTATATAAAGCCCAAGCCACCGAAGCGAGATTTTGTGTCCAATGGTTGGCGCCGTCGGCGTAACCGATGTGGTAGGTCAGTGAAGGAAGCATCTGTCAATAGCACAAAGGATAGATTTAGACGAGAGGGGTGAGAGAAAAAAGATTAAAAACACTAGAAAAAAGAAATAACCTAAAGTAGTATGACTACGTTTAAGCATAAAATTTCTTGAGGTATAACAAATTGATGGGTTCCTTGAGTGAGAGGCCTTCGGGGGAGGCCAGGATATATGCGCCTTTGGTGAGGCAATGTTGGATGATGTAAGGGCCATGCCAAAGTGATTTGAATTTTCCGTGGCCAAAGGTATCATGAGCGATATCATAGGCCAAGACGAGGTCGCCTTCACGGAATGAACGAAGGTTGACATGGCGATCAAAGGTAGCTTTGGATCATTTTTTAGCTGCCTCATTGTTCTGTAATGAGGATCGATGATATTCATCCAGCAACTCCAAGTTCAGCAAGCGCTGCTCCATTGGAGCAGTGTCAGGTAATAGCTCAATTGCGGTGCGAAGGGTGGGAATTTCGCACTCGATGGGAAGAGTTGCCTCAACCCCATGGACTAAATGGAATGGCGTGAAACACGTAGCGGTCTTTACTGTCGTTTGATAATACCATAGCGCGGAAAATAACATATGATGCCAATTGGTTTTATGTTTATTAACCGTGCGCTGTAACATGGTCTTGAGGACTTTGTTCACTGCCTTGACCTGTCCATTTGACTGAGGGTAATATGGTGAGGCGAACTCGTGAGAGAAGCCTAACTGAGATGAGAGTTCGATGAAGATCTCATTCTCAAAGTGTTTCCCATGATTGGAAACAATTTGGAGTGGTACACCAAAACAGGATATGACGTGGTTAAAGAAGAAGCGCGCTGCGGTGTCAGCGGTGTTGTTGAAAGTGGGCATAGCTTCGGCCCATTTGGTGAAGTAATCAACGGCGAAAACAATGTATTTGTGACCATTTCTGGAGGGTGGATTACAAGTCATAAAGTCGATGCCCCATTTACAAAAAGGGCCCGCAGTAATGACAGGGTGAAGAAGAGCGGGGGGAGCTCGGGCTTTGTTGGCATAGAGCTGACATTGCTCACAACGTTTCACGGCGTGAATGCAATCGTGAAACAAGGTAGGCCAAAATTAACTGGCTCGGATAATCTTCTGAGCCGTGGAAATACCCGAAATATGGCCCCCACATGCACCGCTGTGACAGTTGTTTAAGACTCTATCGGCCTCGTCAATAGTCAGGAAACGATGAAGAATAGTGTCGACGCTCCGCCGATATAGGATGTCTCCGATGAGGAGATAGTGGGGGGGCTGATGGGGAATACGTCGACGATCATCGCGTGATAGGTGGTTACCGAACTTTTGAGTTTGTAGGTATACGAGAAGGTCGCCATACCAAGGATCATCGGAGGCAATGTAAAAGAGGTGTTCGTCAGGAAAGTCGGTGTTGACGGGGGCACTGATGATGTCAGAGGGAAGGGCCATGACAAGTTCGGTGAGAACGAGGGCCTTCTTACTCATAGGTGTGGAGAACTCGAGATCGTATTCCTGGAGGATAATGATCCATCGAGAGAATTTTCCGTTAACTTGTCGACGACTGAGCAAATATTGCATAGGGTTGGAATATGCGACGACCTTCATGGTGCGAAGCAGAATGTAATGGCGCAGTTTCTGGACTGCGAGGACAACTGCAAGAGCAAGTTTCTCTTTGTGTTTGTACTTCAGGGGTGGTCCCGAGAGGTTCTTACTAACGTAGTAAATGACGTTTTCACGATTGTCATCTCCGAGCTGGACGAGGACGCCGGCTACTAATATAGCTGATGCTGATACATAGAGGATGTAGTTGCGATTGTAGTCAGGTGCACTAATCAAAGGTGAATTTGACAACGCTATTTTTATATCGTCAAATGATTGTTGGGCATAGTCTTCCCAGTGAAAGGGGATGTCGTGACGTAGTAAGTGAAGGAAACCATGTGCGCGGATGGCGTAATCGGGGACAAAGCGCCGAAGAAAGTTAGCTTTGCCCTGAAGACTCTGAAGTTGCCGTAAATTCCGAGGAGGTGGAATTTCGGTGATAGCTTTGACTTTGAGGGGGTCCACGGTAATATCGCTTTGGGAAACGATAAAACCGAGGAGTCGCCCGGCAGTGACACAAAACACGCACTTGAGAGGGTTCAAGCGGATGTTGTACGTGCGACACCATTGAAAGATGATTCGTAAATCATCGAGATGCTGGGTGCGCTTCTTGGAGCGTGCTGTGAGGTCGTCCAAGTAGGCAAGGATAATTTCAGCCAGATCGTGAAATATGTATGTCATTGCCCGCTAGAAAGTGGCGCCGGCATTTTTTAAGTCGAAAGGCATGACATGATATGAAAAGGTACCCCATGGGGTAATAAATGCGGTTTTATACTGATCGGTTGGGTGGATTTGTATTTGGTTATAGCCATAGAATCCATCCATGAAGGAGAGAGCCTCGTGGCTGGCGCAATCGTCGATAATTTGATTGATGAAAGGCGTGGGAAAGTTGTCTTTTGGACATGCATTATTGAGATCGTGAAAGTCAGTGAAAACGTGAATAGTGCCCTATTTTTTATCGACGGGTACAGGGTTGGAGACCCATGAAGTGTAAGCGATGGGGTAAATAAATCCGGCCATGCGTAATTTGTCAATTTCGGCTTTGATAGCCGCGGCCTTGGATGGGTGTAGCGGTCGCTGTTTCTGGCGAACTGGTGCGATGTCGGGCCAGGTGTCGATGCGATGTTCGACAATGGATGGGTCAAGGCCAGGCATCTTTGTGTAGGACCAGGAGAAAATATCCCTATATTCCTGGAAGAGGGATTTATATGCGGCGATTTCTTGAGGAGTGCAAGCAGCTCCAATGATGATTTCTTCGACGACGCCATTTTTAATGGACATGTCGATTTTGATGGTGGGGGAAATGTTGGCCATATTACCTTCTTTGAAAGCATCAGGGGTAGGAATAGGGTTGTTGAACCAATCGATAGGCTCAGAGTGGATAAAATCTTTGGTTTCAACCGCGTACACGGGGTTTTGATTAGGAGGCATGAGGGCTTCCTGTGGAAGGAAGAGTGCACGATGATGTAGTGCATCCCAGGGAGAGTCTGGGATGTGTAGCTCTTCTAGTATTTCCTCGTCGTTTTGGAAATGACGGGAATATAAGGGGTCGTGATGAGTGATCTCAGTGCTAGTGTGATTTCCCCCTGCTGGAGAAGCAAGGGGAGTGGTACAAGCAGAGGGTGAGGGTTCACTCGACATGAACCATATGTTAAAGTACTGAGGAGTACCCGTGGTGGTTGGGTGGTGAGTGTCCATGGAAGAATGAACAGGAGAATTGGGGGGATTGCAGGGTAAATCCTTAGAGATGTTAGTAAAGCACCATGGAGGCGTTGGGAGTGCCTCAGGCTCAGGGGAAATGACATGATGACCCTCGAGTGACGAAGTAATTTCAAGTATCACCGCAGTAGGTGAGTGAAGCAGGGCCAATTGACGTTGTATGTATGCAAGGATCATAGGACACTGGTATGTAAAATGAGTCAATGAATCACAGAGAGAGAAAGGGCATCTCATATGCTCATTAACTGAAGTGGTGGCATATCGAATGTCAGTGATATTTGTGGAAGAGGGCGTAGTAGGGTGTGGGTTGTTCTGGAAGTTCTAGTGTACGGCCGCTAATGTCTGCCGAAAGCGCGACAGTGCTGGGAAATGATGGGTGTAATGGCCATATTCGGAATAGATAGCACATGCAAATTTAGTCCTCAACCCTTTACTACTGGAAGGCGTGGTGGTAGTAGTGGGACTAGTAGTAGTGACGGGCATTGTTGGAGTTGGATTGGGAGGAATCAAATTCCATAATTCAAGTAGGGATGGGCAATTGTTGGTTTGGTGACCCTCTTTCTCACATAATGCGCAAGGTGGTGGGATGCGTGGAGGAAGTGGAGCGGTGGGCTCTTTCTTCTTCCGCCTGCACCCATCTATAATAGGGGGGTTAGGGAGTATGGGTGTAGTGAGTGNGGGGGTAAGGATAGGAACTGTCATGGGAAGTCCTTCCTGTGGTCGAGGGACCATCTCTGGTGGGTGTAAATACCAAACTGGGATTGCTAACACCATATTAGGAAGTGTGAGTGTTGCGTCTACCTGAAAGGCTTAAATACCTGGTGGAGGGTAAAAGAAGGGAATCTGGGTGAGGGGTTGGGGGAATCTTTCCCAGGCAGGATTATTCGTTTGAGGGGATGTGGTCTCGTGGACTGATGAGGGCGACGAGTGTGCAAGAGGCTCTGACTGGAGTGGTTTTGCGACTATTGAGACGTCAGGAATGATTGCGGCCTCCTGAGCAGTAAGAGCATCCTCCATGTGAGTTCCATTAGATGAGACGACGCACACTTGATTAGGGGGAAGGAGTGGTGGTGCTCCATGGTATGTCCCTAACAAGGATGGATCTTTAAAAATTCCAGGACCCATCTCAACGAGTGGATATACGTCTTGGTTGGTGTGGATGAGGGGAATAATGTTATTGAGATTGGCAGAGGGGTTGGGCTCATAATGTGAGACTTGGTTGATGGTTACAATCTTTCCGTTGTGGGGGCACATGATTGTCCGAAAGACGAAAGATGCCACTGCCTTCATAGCGTACATGTAGCTACGTCCAAACAAGATATTGTAATCGAGTTGTGCTTCAATAACTTCGATGTCAATGAGGATAGTTTTGCCTCCGAGTTCGACAGGGACATTTTGGAAGAGCCCTTCGGGAGATGATGGTCGTCCGTCATAGGCTCGTAATATGATGGCAGATGGTATGAGTTCCGGGCAACCAATTTTCTGCCATACTGTTTTGGACATGATGCATGTAGATGCTCCTTCATCGATGATACACTGATGGATGATGATGTTACGTATTTTTACTGGTACTTGAATAGCGACCGCGGCGGGAAGACGAGGTTCGCAACTATCAAGGTCAAAGGTGATGAGTCGAGTATCAGCAGGGTCGACTGCCCCCAAGGCAGAAAGTAATGATTTCCGTTGTGTAGGACAAGTCTGGAGGACTTCCAAAACTAACATGGCAGTCGTGGATTGTGCTAAGTCGTCTACCAAGCTATAATTGTGAACTGCCCTAGCCTGTGGATTGTGAACATTCTAGCGCAAAGGGATGCGCAGGATGCGTAATGGTGGTTCGGCAGATGGGCGAGGGATTACAAACGGGGGTGTCGTTGGTGTAGGGTTTGTCTCTGAGGAGATGGGAGTAGATTCAACTGGATACTGACAATTCCATGTTTGCAGAAGGATTTCTTCCTCACTGGTGAGGAGAATTTTACGCTCTACTGGATTGTTAGGGTTGTGGTATTGTCCCACCTGAGGTGGGGGATGTTGTGCGTCCTGCTGGGTGTTTATCACACCTTGATGTGAGATAGGATTTTGCAGCACGGCGGGAGGGGGTTGCTGCACGTACTGTTGTGGTGCCTGTTGAGGGGCATTTTGTGTAGGGGTATGGGGAAGACTACCCGAATCTTTCAACCTTTTTAAATCAGCGATCTGGGGGCAATGGTGAGTGTAATGACCGAACTTGCCACAAAGAGCACAAGGGTGGATGTTTTTAACATTACTTCGCCCTTGGCGTTTGTTTTTATTTCCCCCTTGGGGGTTTTGGTTCCCTTGGTTCTGGTTGCCCCCAGTGGGTTGGTGCTATGGGGGTTGATTCCTGCCTTGACCAGGGTTGTTTTTATTCCTGTTCCATCCTTTCTTTTTGGCATTGTTCGAAGGGTTGGCTGTATTCAACTGTTCAAAATTTTAGTATTGTTGAGCAGTAGAAGGTTGAACAAAATTTACCCTCGTGTGTGGGTGTGGGGGAACCATGGGCTGTGGAGGACCTGGAAAAGGAAAATATGGATTTTGTGGTGGTACCGATCCATAAGGTACATAGGGAGGCTGCGTGCTTTCACTAATACTATAAGTTGATGTTGAGGGAGTACCACTATTTGGGGGAATAGGTGGATGTATGGGAGGTGTCGGTGGTGGTCCACTGATGGGTGGATGTATAGCAACAGGATATGGATGTTGATAAGGGGGTGGTGGGAAATAAGGAGTGCCCCCATATGCCAGCGGGTATTGAGGTGTTCCATACATCGGTGGTGGTTGGGTTTGTGGAATATGGTGCATGGTGGCACCTATGATCCCGTCTGCTGAGTGAGACATCCCAATTTTGTCTTGGCCAAATGGCACAGGTTTTGGAAGATCAGGGAGTACTATGTATAAGTATCCTGACTGTGCGTAGATAAGGTCATATTGTTGGGGTTTGCTGATGGCTTCCTCTTCGAACTGAGGGAAGGTGGAAGCGATATCCTTCCCAAGGAGAGCGACAAGTGATCTAAGAAACCAGTCGAGGCATTGTTGCTTGGTGGTTTCCGCTTTACACAAACTACGTCGCCTACGCCACTCATGAATGTGGTCAGCGATGTGGGTGGCTGAGGTCTTTTTGAAGTTAGACAGTAGTTCTAGACCATTGTCATGGCGAATGGGTAATTGGAAGAAGGTCAAAAATGCTTTGGCTAATGACTCAAAGGTCGTATGTGACCCTGATTTTTCTTCGACATACCATTTGGCTGATGGGCCGGTAAGTGTGCGTTGAAATAATCACAGTCTAACGGAATCATCCATAATGCTATTGGAAGAACACCATAGATGAAAGGTCATGACATGGTTGGCGGGGTCATCCCCCGCCTTTCCTTCAAACTTTGGTATGTTTGAAGGAAGTTTTTTTGGCATTGCAGGCCATGTGGCGTCATGCAATATAGGATCATTGGTGAGTTTGGTGAGATCCGGTATGTTGAGAGAGGCCAAGTATGGAATCTGTAGTGGTGGGGGAGGGTTAGCTCTGGCCATGTTGTGTTGTGAACCTGACCCTTGACGGGGACTAGGTGGGTTGGTGCTTCCTCCTTGAGAAGAAGTGGGTACCCCACTTCCGTGCAAAGGAGAGCGAGTGAACAGATGACCTTGGGAAGATGACCCAAGTAATGTAGAACCAAGAAAAGCTAATCCTAAGATGGTAGCACTCACAGGAGTGTGTGAAGGAGGTATCGATGAGTGGGTACGACCAGATACTCCCCCTAAGATAGGTGGGAGATTGAGCAAGTGTCGTGAACGACGGGGGTTCTGTGGTTCCCCTATGATGTCAGACTAGTTGTGTGAAATGTGTGCCAATAAGTGGTGAGAGAAATATAGAAACAAGAGTCTTTGCGCTAAATGTTTTACACAATATATATATCCAAATCAAACTGTAATCAGATGTGCATCATACATAACATGAAAAAGAAGCATATATATGGTAAGTGGGTTTTGTCCACGTGGAGGAATCAAAAGAAAGCAAATGCTCATGTCCTAGAAGACGTAATGTCCTTCCTCTCAAATAGCACTAGACCTTCCAATAGCTCTCAACAGTGGGGTCTGAAGTCACCGGAAGAGACACTAGTGAAGGATGAAATAACTGGTTATAATAAGGGGTAGAGGGGGCAATATCCCGGAAGAGCTGGCGATACTTCCCAATAGCCACACAAAATCCAATCAAGGTGCGATTGCAGCCCACAATCACCACCTGGGTAGATGTCCTAAAGTTGGTCACTAGGTACCTCGGTCCAAGTGCGACATTTAGATTTTCGGCCTAAGAAATGGGTCATGGGCTGGATCCCATCCAAGAGGTGGGTGCCTCAAGGGGGGACGCACAGAACAACTGGACCTCGGCCTTCAACCCTTCATGGGTATCTCCCTGCCTTATGGTGATTGGAACATTGGACTTGGAGGATTTTGAGGTTCCCTATTTATCAACTTCTATGTTTGAAATTGTGAGAGCCAGATAACGGGGAGTTATTTGGATGCCTATCCCCGAAATCCTACCTAGACTAAAATCTTCTTTTGGCACCTCCTGTGGAGGAAAACTTAGTGAGTTTTTTAGAAATTTTTTTAGATGAAGTTGTTTTGTGAGGCTGGGGGTAAAAACCAACCTCGTTTGATTTTAAAAGTGGGAGTGGATAGTCCTATCAAGAAAAGATGGGGTGTTTTCGGAATCCCTTTAGAGGAAACGTACTTAGACCTCCATGTTTCGAGAAGAGGCTATGTGAGTGAAAAAGTGACTTTTGTGTGTGAGTGAAAGTGTACCAATTTTTAGTTATTTAGATGTCACCTTGCTGCATGTGGACTTCGTTTGGTCCTTACAAGAGTGTGATTACCTATTTAGCTAGATGTCATTGGTACAACCTTGCAGAATTTTAAAATCCCTAGGAAACTAGCATGTGGACATGTGGTCCGTTACCATCCTTTAACTCCCTATGTATGAGTTAATCTAGAAAAGCATGAAATTATCCTAGATTGAACATGTGGGCATGTGTGGGCCCGTTACCAACCTTTAAACTCTCCTAGTTTTTTGATCTAAGAAAGCAGAAATTCAAACACTATTCTAGCTTTGTGACATGTGGGCATGTATGGGCCCGTTAGAAGAATGTGTTTGAAGAAATGAAGCTAAGAGGGGTCTCCAAAGAGCCATTGTCCTCTCCTAAAAGTTTTTGAAATTTTGTTAAGGGAGATGAGATTGTTTTCACAATCTCTTTCTGATTCTCAAGATCGCTTGATTGCGTAAGAGAAGAGCATACTCAAGGATTGCTACTCCAACTTCTAGTCCCAAATGTGAATTAGGTGTGATTAAGTATGATTGTCCAACTTAGATTATAAATCAAATCAAGCCATCCACGTGGCAAAAAGAAAAATAAGGGAAAATGATTTTTATCCGCCTAAGTGCCTATGTTTGTTTGATTATCCCCTTTATAAGTTGAGGGGTCTAAGTGGTGTAGTATTTAGAGCATGCATAACATCATTCTTAAGAAGGAAAATGGCTTTCCCCACATCCCAAGACCTTACAATGTGAAATTTAGTTCAGATGCGCGGCCTCCAGTGTAGACAAAGGCGCATGAGGCGCCTGCGCGCTAGAAGGATTGAGATCGAAAGCGCATGCACGCAGAGAGAAACTGCTGAACAGGCGTATGCGCGCACGATGCACGTCTGTGGGGTGAGATACACGCGCGCCTGTGACAAGTGGCCGAGAAAGAAAATCTGGATGGATTTCTCTCAATTCTCTTGTGAATTAACTGGTTAGCAGGTCGGCAGAGGTCGGTTTGTGTCCCTGCAAGTTAATAAAACCAAAAGGAAAGAAAAATAAACCCAAATGAGGAAGGAATTGATACCAAGTGCCCAGTATGGTCACCAATCTGTTTGCACCCAATTCGTCACTCGGTGAGCAAATAAAGGGTGCTTACATGCCCTGTTGGGTCTTGCAGAGCATGACAGCTATAGAGGAAAGGGTTAGAGAAAATAAAACAAAACTACAAGCAAGAATTAAATTAAAACAAACTAAAACTATGAGCATATGGATAAAGAAATAAAAAACACAAAAAGACCAATATCACCAATGTTTTTAGGCTGATCGATTGATGAAATCAAAGCACAATGAAGAAAGGGGACTGTGAGTCCCTTCTCCCTCCAAAGGAAGGCTCTTGTGTCCTCACAAACTTTCTCTCCTTACAATGAGAAAATGAGAATGATGGTGAAAGAACTCCAAGCACATCCACTCAATGGAGAGGTGAATGGCCCTATGAAATGGTGCCAATATGTTATTGTCAAAGAATGAGTCCTTAACAATCTTAGCAGCATAACAATACATGAAATTCCTTGAGAGAATGAGGTTTCCTCATGGATTTTTATAGCATAGCATTGGGTGATTATGTAACTCCTTTGAGGTGTGAAAAGGGTCTCTTTAGGGCTTAATTAGGTCTTTGACCAGCCTACCATGCGGATTCAGCTCAGATTTGGGAGTCAAATCAACTTGGGAGCTGATCCATAAGTGGTTGGGAGGCCGACCAATTCCATAAATGCGTCGTTTAGCAGGTGCGCGGGTTTTTGCGCCAACAGTCGTGCTTCGTGCGCGCATGCACGCCTTGTACGTTCCTATTCCACGCATATGTGCGCGCACCCATCTTGTGTAAAGTGCCCTTCAATTTTTGGTTACTTTGTATAGTTTTTGACCCTTTTGTAATGCTGTGAAATTAATTCAATGCCATAAATGACTTCATTCTTGTTTTGACGATGCTGAGTTCTTGTTGCCATGTGCGGACGAAATTTCAGTGATAACAGTGACCGTGTCCAAAAATCACCCGCTACATCTGTCCAAGGTGACCATGGAAAGGCACCTGTTGTGCCTCACCAGGTAAATGTTAAATACAGTAACAACTTATGTCTACAACAACTAAATTTCTAAAATTTTGTTATTGTTTTTCTGATATTGCTGCGATATTTCATTTTTTGAATGTTTCAGGTGAATTTCATAACTTTTGTTAATTGATTTATTGTGTCAACATCTGTCCAGGGTGACCGAGTCCAAAAATCACCCGCTACATCTGTCCAGGGTGACCGTGTCCAAAAATCACCCGCTACATCTATCCAAGGTGACCGTGGAAAGGCACCCGTTGTGCCTCACCAGGTAAATGTTAAATACAGTAACAACTTATGGCTACAACAACTAAATTTCTGAAATTTTGTTATTGTTTTTCTGATATTACTACAATATTTCATTTTTTTAGTGTTACAGGTGAATTTCATAACTTTTGTTGACTGATTTATTATGTCAACATCTGTCCAGGGTGACCGTGTCCAAAAATCACCCACTACATCTGTCCAGGGTGACCGTGTCCAAAAATCACCTGTTACATCTGTCCAGGGTGACCATGGAAACACACCCGTTGTGCCTCACTAGGTAAATGTTAAATACAGTAACAACTTATGACTACAACAATTAAATTTCGCAAATGTTAAAGTTCATCTCATTAATTTTATTCATCAATGTATTGTGGCATGGTCAACGTGGGAAGGCTCCCACTGAAGATATTGATGAGGACAAAGTATTTTATTCGACTGACCCAATGACCTCTATAACGAAGGCCTTGAAGAATGCTAACATAGAATATATAGGTTTTATTAGCAAAATACCCCTGACATAGGAGGACAAGGCAAGGATTGTAGACCTACAAAATACAATAACTAATTTTGGGGTAAGTGGCATCTTCACATATTTTTTATCAATTATGACAATTTCATATCCGTTATTTTGTTTTATATTTTGTATATGATCTGATAAAGTAATGTTTTCCGTTTGTAGGAGTTTTTAAACCCCATGCGTGGGGAACCTGTCGATCCTGCAATTTCTATAGGTAGTAGTGATGGTCCAATGCAAAAAAAATGTTGACATAGAAAAGTGCAAGTGAGGCCTTTTGAGCCTCCTGAGGTTCCCCTCGAATCCATTGATGAGCGAAATGATTTTGACTGGCATGACATGCTAAAGCATGATGAGTCAGAGCCTGGGATTCCACATGACTCCGAAGAGGAACGTACTGTAGATGGAGATGATACTATTTTGCATGGAGCAAAATGAATTAAAAGCACTGAATCACTAGATGTCACCTTTCTAGTGGATGACACATGTGTTCCGATCAAGATTGAGAAGATTGCAGGTAATTGTTAATTAATTAATTCATTTTTTCATGAAATTGAAATGGACATTTGTTGAGATTATTATAAATTAATGGATAACACGTTTTTGCAGGAAACATTGTTTTCTATAGAAACTTAAATGAAAAAGCATTGGAGTTTTTTGGCGCCACCATTCACACACGGTGGAATAGCCAAGATAGCAAAAAGAAAGATGGTTCAATACACCACATGATAAACTTGTTCGGCAACACTTTCAACAAGAAAGTGGTTACAAAGTTAGCCAGTGAGAATTTAAAATATACCAGGGTCCGGTATAGGAATAAATTGCAATTAGACCTCAAGCACGAACGCCCTCCCATGGTTCTAGAGAAAGAGTGGAAGGTGCTAATATAGGATGCAAAGGAGAACTTGTTTAACAAACAAGGAAGACATCCACGAGATGGTCAAGCAAGGTACAACACATGTCATATTATCAGTGAAATATGATCATTTATGTTTTTCTTTCCTGTTTTAAATAACAATTCCGATATCCAATTTTTTTCAAAAATTCCATATGTAGGCTACTAGACACCTCCAAGGAAACCAAGGCTAGAGTGGAAAAACACGGCCAGCATAAACTAGGTCAGGGTGGCTATGGAAAACTATAAGCCCTAATAGTAATTTTTAAATAATTAACTGTGGTTAATATTTATTTAACAGCAGCGAACAAATATATGTTTTTGTTATTGGTATTTTTAATGGTGTTATGAATTGCAGTTAAATATGTTCGACACTGCTACCACAAAGGAGGACCTAAAGCTTGGTTACAAACATGGTTTTAAAAGTGTGATTGAATATAGAAAAATCTTGGGCCAGACTGCTATCTCCCCAGCCACGCAGGTAAATCAAATGAATGAGGAAACCACAGTAGCATTCTTGTAAAGTCTATTCATATTTTATTATATCACCCTTAACTAAGTATTTATGTTTTTTTTCAAGCAACAGTGCTACCGCAGTAGTGAATCTAGTGTTATTCATAAAACACCATGTCATACAAGGGTGCACATGTCCAATGATAGTGTAGAGTATAGTACCCATTCCGATATGTATGCTTCAGAATTATAAATATTTACTGTGATTGTAGATATTTATTTCCTGACTTATACTTATATATTATCTTCTCAAAACTGAAGAGCATGTAGCTCAGGAGGGTGAACTACAAGAGGAACCAAGTGGACAAGAAATTAATGCACCAACTTTCACAGCTACATAGACAGGTAAAGAGCAATAGTGTAATGTTAATCAAAATAATGAATTAGTTATTTCAATTATATTTCAACATATCGATATGATCATTTTCTTTGTTGCAATTCATGACCCTAAACAGATGCCTCGACTCCCTTCTCAACAACGTACCATAATTATGGTACATGAGTGCACACAAACAATAGAAGGACAAGGCACACAGAATACAATGTCCTTGGATGATTATGATACCCCAATTGTCAATTTTATGAATGTAAAAAAACATAAATCAAAGAAAAATTAGATGTATAAATTCATGACTTGTATTTGGATGTTTATCGATGTTTATATGTTCATATGATTCATTGTTTATATGTTCATATGTTTTGATGACTATCCTAGTTATGCATGAATGTCTATATGTTTTGTATATAAAGAAAATCATTTGTTGGGTATGGGGAATTGAGAGAGATGTGAGGGGGGGAGGGGCCATATGAGCTTCCACCTTCACGTGGTTGGCCATGTTCAGTAGAGAATAACCTATTCTCGAAACAAAGAGAAGCTCATTAAGGTATGCAACCACTTAATGTTTTTCTAGAGTATTTTACATAACTAAATGCATGTTTATTTGCTTATTAATTATTTAATCATATCAAGAATTTGTCTTTTATGATTCATGGACAACGCTTATCAAGTTGTATGGGCTAATGGATCTGACAAAAGGACAATGAAAAGGTAAGATTTTTGACATGTTTTTTTAAAGTAGGCTTTATACTAGTAAAAGTTTACAATCCTCATGAAAGGATACAATTGCATTTTTGGTAGACGAGCATCAATGTTTTTAACAAAGTATGAATCATAGATTGTGGGAAAAACCTTTTTTTGTATTCTTACATTGACCAATACAACTATAACATATTTTTAGTACAAAATCTTAACCAAACACACACAAACACACACGTATGAACCCTAAGTAAACAAATGATAGAAGATAAAGGGAGAATATGTACTGATAGGAGTGAATGAAGATAATAATATGAATAATGGAGTGGAGAGTGCACTCTAGTCTTGAATTGAATGACACTTGCATCCAATATGTCTCATTGTAATGTATGTTGTGATAGTTCTGTCTTCACACTATAATGTATGTTTTTATGTCCATCATGGGATTCCTAGAGCACCACCTATCATTCATGATCCAACACATAGTAGTCAAGAATCCCATCCATCGCTAATGTGTGCAAGTACCATATGATTAACTAATAATTTGTATCCTTAATTATGAGCTATCAATCTTTACTATCACCATATTATTCTAGTGCATGTAGATTTATATTTGAAGTTTTGAATTTTAGTGAAGAATTCAAGAACTACAACTTCCATGCAAAATATATCTACATTCAACACTTTATGAGCTATCCCAACATTGTTCCAATTGTGTATTTTCGAGAGGTGATTAGGTCCCACATTTTATTTACCTTGTTTAACCACCACTTCAAAATCAAACTCCTATAATAGTAACAAACATTGATAGAATTGACCTTCCAACTTTGTATTGTTAACCAAATACTTGACCACTAAATTATCAATGGAAAACTTGAAGGACTGGTCCAGAAGATAATAATTGAAATTTTGTAGCATATATGCCATCACCAAGCCTTTTCCTTTCATGGTTGTGTAATTAAAAAAAAAATCTAGAAAATTACCTGGGGTGGTGTAGCATGTGTTCCACTAGCTATGCCAACATGTTCCCAATGAAATGGTAGTGGAATCCACATGGACATGGAAAGAGCCCAATGTGATAAAATGCATGTTGGGTTCTTGGAACAATTCAAATTATTTTGATAATAATAACTTTAATCTGTTCTATTGAGAAGGTCTAAGGTTCGAGCTCAT
>ML777472.1:1609601-1634433 GCA_009831015.1 Picea engelmannii
TTAACCCTAAAATAAGGAAAGTGGGCAAAGTGACCTAGAAAATGTTTTTAAGGAAGCTACTTGGAGAGTATAAATAAGAGGCAAGGCTCTCTCATTTAAATCACACTTGAGAATATTGAATACCTATAGGTGTCTGAGGTAACCAAAGGATATCTAAGCTGAATTTATGAGGGAAGGTGAAGAAAAGACGACCGAAATTCAAGGAAGGATAAATTTTTTTGATGATGTTTTCTAAGGTATGTTATTTACAAGTCATCTCACCATTTTCACAATAACTTGTTTTCTAGAACGATTCATAACGTGAAATTGTTATACCATTGAGGAAACATATCCAAGTATCTATGGTAAAAAATTCATCTTGTAGGTCGTTTTATTTTTTGAGTTATACTATGTGGTAAATAGGGTTTGTGGCTAGTCCTGAAACTAGTCAAAAACAGGTGTTTCGGGTAAAAACGTCATAACTTATTCATAACAGATACAAATTCAGTAAGACCAATTGTGTTGGCTAGAGTACAGTCTCTAGTATTGTTTTTAACATTTTTCAGATAGATTCAACAAATATTCTATGTGGGGCATGCTCTACAAGGTCGCTCTCTAAAATAAGCCAGAATTCAACAAGGTATGTCATTTTTGCTATAACTAATTTTCTGAGAGGTTCCAAGTAGTGACACCTGGAGGAATTGAATAAAAAACATTGAATAACATTGTATATCAGTTTTAGATATTTATTCATTACAGGTACAAAGTTATGATTATTTCAAGTCAGGGTTGTTGACTAATCCAAAACTAGTCATGTGAGACTAAAGAAAAGTTTGATGTAAATGCTAGTCTCTTGTTGTTTAAAGTTAAGAAAGGTTTGCAGGTATGTGGTCATATACACCAAGTCTATTATAGATTTATAAATCATATTTGGATGATGAAATTGATGAGGGCTTTTGCTTGAGGTACAAGTTGGGTACATGGTTGAGACAAGTAGTTGATGAGTTGGCACATACATGAGGTGTACAGTTGATGATGTTGGTACATATTGATGAGTCATAGTTGATGAGTAGTTGACACATGATTGGTACATACTTGGAACATGTTTGGTTGCACTTGTTTATGGTACAGGTCAATTACAGATTGTTTGGTACTGGTTGGTGCATGGTTGATGCACTTGTTTATGGTACAAGTTGGTGCTTCCAATGAATGTAATTCTTCAAGACATATAAGAAAAAACATTCTGTCATTATCTCCCGATTTGGGTTTCCACGTAAAACAATGGTGTACTGTGTATGTGTGTGATTGTTCATTTCTTATTGTTCATTATTGGATAATAATTCTACATTGATATAACACTTGGATTATTTGGAGAAAAAGGATTATAATTACGCTATTATTGATTCACCCCCCCTCCCCCCTCTTAGTAATCCAACACCCAGCTGGTTTTCTACAACCATTACCCATTCCTGAGTGGAAATAGGAAGTTGTAACAATGGATTTCATCACTAAACTTCCTAGAACAAACAAGCAACATGATTCTATCATGGTAGTGGTAGTGGTGGATAAGCTTATTAAAGTTGCCCATTTTATTCCAATTAAGCTCACTCACAAGGCAGTGAACATTGCTGATGTTTATATGAAAGAAATTACTTGATTACATGGTATACCCAAGACAATTGTGTCTGACAGAGATCCAGAATTTATCTCAAAATTTTGGAAAGGATTATTTAATGGATTTGGCACAAATTTGAATTTTAGTACAGCCTATCATCCAGAATCAGATGGACAAACAAAGAGGGTGAATCAAGTGATTGAGGATATGTTGAGAATGTATGTGATGGATAAACCATCAAAATGGGAATACTACCTACACTTGGTAGATTTTACTTATAACAATGGGTACCAAGCATCTCTAAAGATGAGCTCATTTGAGGCACTTTATGGCAAAAAGTTCAACACACTAGTAAGCTGGGATAACCCAACAGATAGAGAAGTGGTTGGACTAGATTTGCTCAGGGAAATGGAGGAGCAAATGATAAAAATAAAACAAAATTTAAAGGTTTCCCAAGACATGCAGAAAATCTATGTTGATAAGGGCAGAACTCACATGGAATTTAAAGTGGGTGACCATGTAGTTTTGAAAGTGAAAGCCAACATAAGTTCCCTAAAATTGGGAAATTGTTCAAAGTTGGCAGCTCGCTATTGTGGGTCGTTTGAAATCCTAGAGAGGATTGGCCCAGTGGCTTATATGATTGGATTGCCTGCATCTATGTCTGTTCATAATATATTCCATGTATCATTGCTAAAGAAATATATACCTGATGCTAATCATGTTATTGATTGGAATGTGATTTAGGTGGAGCAAGAAAGTGCTTTTCAAGTGCATATGGTACGCATTATGGACTGGAAAATCAAATTTCTTCGGAACTAAGCCATAGGGATTGTAAAGGTCCAATGGACCTGGTACGGTCCTAAGGACATTACTTGGGAGCATGACGATGCAATGCGGGTAGAATACCCGCATCGTTTTGAGGATTTTTGAAATTTTGTTTTATATGGGTACATGATGCACTGACGACAATGCTTAAATAAGGGGAGGGGATTGTAATATCCCTAAGGCCGAACCCAATTGTAAATGTAAATGCAAATGTACTTAAGTTGGTGAGTTGTTTTGATATTGTTTTGTATGCACATTTCATGGCCTAGTGCGTGCATGTACTGCGTAATAAAATGAGGAAGTGTGCACATTTATGGATATTGCGCATAGAAACTTGAGTGTGCGCAATATTGAGGCTAGGGATCCTTTGTGTATATGCTATTTTTTATAGGCTGGTGAGCCAGTTATTATAAGCTAGGATGCATATGTTTTCATTACGTCGGAGAGCCTAGATGTTAAAGGCCAGTGCACCTGTTTTTGTACATGTCTCATATTTAATATAAAGTACATTGTTGCATGCAGACCGACCACGATAAAAGAGATGAGGGACTAAACTCCACTAGTTAGGGAAAGGGAGGGGCATAAAAGTTAAGGAAAAGGGATAAGTTAGGGAGCTTAATCCAAAAAGGAATATTATATTAATATTTCTTAAAATATAAAGTATGGATAATTATTTTATCCAAGTTCTAAAGTTGGGGTTAAGTGGGCCAAAGTAGCTCCCAACATGACAAGTGTCAAGTTTTGGACATGCATACATATTGTTGGGACTTAGCTCATTTTGGGGAGACTCTTCCATCATTCAACCATCATTCAATCATGACTCCATGACCATTTTTTTCACTCACACGGTCAGTTATCTTTCATACATTCCTTTCACTGTACTGAAACCGTATCCATAGCCATATTTGTTTATGTAGCTGGTTATCTTGGGAGATGGATTGAAGAAGCGGGTTGTCAGGCCCATGGGATAATAAAGAGATGAATTTTCAGGACCGTGAGAAACTTCTCTCTGGGTGAGAGAATTGCTGGGAATTTATTTCCGGAAGGTGTTGAACTACAACTACAGTGCTCTGAGACTTCATGTCCGGCCTGTTGTTGAAGCCAAGAAGGGAAGTGGGGCAGTTGAATGACTGTTGAGCAGAGAAGGGGCACGCTTCCTAGTGTGGGATAGGCATGTGGGGAATGAGGGATTGTAGGTTGGTAGTTGAGTGAACACCTGTGACAGAGCCTTTCCTATGGTCCAAGAGCCATTAGCCTGGCTAGGAATCCCTTTACCCGGGTGGAGTTTAGTCCCAACTCGGGGGTGACCCACTGCTGAGAGTGATGAGTAGTGCGGTCTAAGGTTGGGAGGTTCATGGAAGGTCTGCACGCAGTTGGTGACATTCTTACCAAGACAAGTGTCAATTGTGTGATAAATTTACATGCTGCATTGTTATTTATGTGTGTATTTTTATGGGTTACCATATGTGTGGTTATATCTGTGTTTTTTTTATGGGTATTGCCAATATATGCTGCATGTATACGTTTACTATTATTTCAGTGTGAATCCATGTATTTATAGATGTATTTGTATGTTTACGTTTTATACATAAATGCTTCTGTAAGAGATCTGTCTTCATATAATTTAATTGCATACAGTTCGAAAAATTCATGTGGCATAGCTCAGTTAGATGTTGGGTATGTTCCAGTATGTTTCACAGAGAGAACATAAAGAGTTCTCTAGCATAGTGTGGCCCGGAATGGATGGTCGGGGACGTTACATTTTAGGTTACTAACTTCATGGAAAGTGAAGAGTCGAGATTGTAACAAACGTCAAGAGTCCAAGGGACACATTGGAATACAAATACAATTGTCAACATAAGGTCTAAGTGTTTCTCTTGTGAAATGCATCTGACCTCCTACTTACCAGTCTGCACTATTTTTTGCCCTGCATTATGTTGTGCCCATCTATGTCAGTCTACCATTATTCCTCTACAAAAACATCCTTTGCCAATCTATCCCTTTGTGCATTGGCGTTCCATCTCCATTCCATCTTCATTCCCACGTCTCTCTCACATAGCCCCCGTCTGCTCACTCCTTCGATTATTCCTTGCTCACAATCCCTAATTTCTGCGAGTTTACGAATAATAGCCACACTACATTCTGGAGGTTTGGATCTCAAGTTCGAATTAGTCAATTTGTTCCTTGGACTAGATTTTCTCTGAGACTTGTACTCATAATGAATATTGTGAGTTGAAAGTAGGGGCCACAATATTATTGTACAAAGGTTTTCACGAGTTCCTGGGAAACCATGTTGGTCTCATGGAATCAATAAATGATTTACTATATATCGCACTAATATGACATGTTTTCCCTATAAAGTAACATTATTGTTTCTTTAATGAATACCTAAGGCCTCGTCAATAAAAGTAAGAAAACACATTTCTAGGACCATTGAAATGATGATCCCATTGGTTTCGCAACCATATTGACTAGAAATATAACATTGATTATGTTATGTCTAGTGCACTGACTAGTTCCAACAGTGCCTCCATTCGAAGAAATATATTGTTAACACATCAAATATGAAAGCACCATTAAATCTACAAATGATCATTCGAAATGAGATGAAGTCTTGGACATATTTTCCCTTTTCTCATTTTTTAGTCCTCTTGTATGGACCTATCCAAAGGATGATTTTTCTACATTGGATGTGGTTTATTTGCAACTGGAGAATCAGTCAATTGCATAATATTGGAGACCCTCCATACAAGAAAGTAACCACAATCAATTGTATAGGATTGGATTGTTCAAATATTTTGGACTTTTATAGAGCATTCCAAACATTTGAGGCCATTGGACAAGTGCCTATCAAACAATTCTACATTTATTGCCAACATTGACATACCAATATTGAGGGCATCCCAAGAAGTCTACGGTTCTTTGAAGAACGAGAGGAGACTCCTTCAATATCAAGAATTAAGGTAACCAACAAATGGTTCTTTCATAAGTTTACTTATTCTTTCTAAAACTAATATTGGATTAAGTCATTGTAAACGGGTGCATTTTCGGTAGAATCCAACACCCTCTATTTTCTACATACATTTATGATTTTGTTTGTTTAAGGGTGTAGTTGTAAGAAAATCTATGAGTTATGAGCTATGGCTCAAGTTGAGGAACTGTTAAAGTTATTGAACACTCTAATCCTCTCTTATGTGGATGATATAATCTTCATTCTGTTGTTACCTGCTTGCAAGTTACGCAAGCCATAACAACACTATTACAAACTTAGACTTGAATTCTTCATGATGCACTTGAGAGACAAAATTTGCGACAACATTTTGATCCCATCCTTGTTCAAAACCCTCTTTTCAAAGATGAGGAAGATGATGAGATTTATTTAGACCAACAATCAGTAGAGAAACAACTCAGTGAGACAACCCTATATTCGAGTACAAATGACATACATCTTTCTATTTCCAAGTGGATCATCGAATCTTGGGAAGAAATCAGACAGAACAAGCATAGAACCGGTATCAGATATGAAAAGGATGTCACCTTTCATAATATGGATTTCACCAAACCGATCCAGTTCCATATTGTTGGATTGCTCCAAGATAGTTCACCTTGACCATCTCCGGTTCAAGAGATGATTCAGATATGACAACATTGTAAATAGGTTGGCCATGTTGAAGATCAATGTTTCGATCTTCATCTTTGTGAGCATTGTGGAAAACACAATCATCCTTCAGAGAGGTGTTTTAAATGCAAGACAACTACAAGAGTAAAGAACCACTATGGATGGATGGCTTCTTGGTAATGGTCATCAATAGCTAAGAAGATATGTTATTCATACCGATGAATGCATTCTTGAGTATTGGTACATCTTGCAGTAGACATATTTGTGTCTTCTCACCTTGTCCCTGACAGGGGGGAAACAACATCAACGATTCATAGTTAGGCTTCAAATTTTGAATCCTTATCAGTCGATCAACAACAAGCGAGCAAGATTGGTTTGTGGTTTCCCTTAAACCACCACATAGTAGAAGACTTATAGCTTTTGCTTGACAATGAATTGTGGTTTTCCTTAAACCTCCACTTGGTAGAAGAATTTTATCTTATTCTACATCATATTTTATGGTCATATTTAAACCAACATCGAGAGCACTACCAATTAGCATAAGACATTAGCTTCAACTTCTAGCTAACTTAGGAAATGTTCCAGGAACCATTGAGCCTATAGAAAGGTTCTAGATTTTGTGGTAATCCTTAAACCACTAGATCGGTTTATGTTCTTCCTTAAACCACCATCACAATTTAGTAGAAGACATCAAATTTTTCTATCCATTCGGTTTGTGGTCATTCCAAAACTACCAGATTCAGAGAGCACATTCACCCATCAGCAACTGCACACTTCCATATTTCACTTGCCCACTTGAACATATCATCTCTCATCTTGGACTCATATACATCCCTTCAGATTAAGGGGGGAATGTTGGAAACATAGTCCTTTTGGGTTACTAACTTCACATAATGTAAAGAGTCAATATTGTAATGGATGTTGGGAGTCCAAGAGATGCATTGGAATATGAATCCAATAGAAAACATAACACACACACACACATAATACAATTCATCTCACTCTTATCCTATTTTGAGTGTCCAACACTCTTCTTATTTGGTGGGTGAAGTATTATATTACTCTTCATTGTTTTTAACTTTGTTTTTATGATTATTGTAATTAATTTTCTACTGTAGTTTGTTCATTGCAAGGGATACATTAGTGAATTCACAAATTGATGCTATCAAAGGTGGTTTTCATTCAAACTAATTTAAACATCACCTTAGGGCATAAGAAAAATATCATTGAGTAATCATATTTTTGTATTTTCAATTTAATTCGTGTAAATCTATTGCGTAATTCAATATTTCCTTAGAAAGTGGTTGGCTCAAGTGTGTTATTGGAAAAAAACAATCTATGCTTTTAACAATTGTTTTGTATAATGATTGAACACACTAAATGCATTATAATTACTAATAACATCTACTTTTGCGCCCCGCTACAATGTCAAATTGAGATAAAATTGTTAACTTGACATAGCTCAAAGAGGAAGCATGGAAATTGAACATTAAAATTGAAACATAAAATGCACAAACACTTAGAAATGTCATTAAATTTCTTAAATACATGGATTAGATCCCTTGTGAAAATCAACTCAAAAAATAAACCTTAATTCATTGTTGGCACAGGGGCAGACCCAGGGTTCAACGCTTAACAACGCACCCACAAAACCTCTACTATCGTCCCTTTCGGCGACACCTGCAAAGCAGGCGAAGTCTCACCCAAGGTAGAAGCAGGGGGGTTACAGGACGCAGGTGTCTGTAACCAAATTGTGACACAAATCTGTGATAATAACACTTTGCAGGGTATTCTATTAACACTTAGAAGATGACATGCATTAGTTTCCTAATCTTAGTAACATCAAATAACATACCCAAAGATAGATCGGTGCAGTAACAATAAATGATTATATATCCTGAGCATTTAACATTGAGTTAGATCTAACATTCAATTATCCTAAACACAAGTAAAACACTAAGTGAAAACAGATCTATCTATCATACATAATAATAAAAGCACTGAGCAGATTCATAACATAAACAACACAACAGAAAGCAAACCAAAGACACAAGATATATGTGGTTCACCCCAGTGTGGGGCTATGCCCACCAACTACTTCACCTTCTTTATTAATCGTTTGAATCTTACATTCACTCACTCCTATGCACTAAGCCACAGAGTCATGCTTCACAATAGATAGGAGATTTGCGCATTGAGCACCAGATCCTCCTTCCAAAACTAGGTCAAGGCACATATCCAAGTCTCTACCAAGCACATAGCCTTACTCACATACACTCCCTTGCACAAAGATAATCACATTACTTTCACTTAGCTCTCCACTCTTCTCTAAAAACTTCTACTTCTACCATACATTCTAACTTATTTATACTTTTACAATCCCTTACAATAAGGTCTAATCATGGGTAAACCCAATGAGTCGACATCCCATAAACCTATTACAAAAACCCTATAGAACACCTTGCTAGGTCCACATAGCCTGCAAAATAAGTGAGATCAGTGATCTCAGCTCCACCTAGGCGATCCTTCTTTGAACAATGTGTCGAAGTTCAAAAGTGGTCCAAACCTGACCAAGGTTTCCTCAAAACTTGGTGGAGGGCCATTAGGCCCCCAACACTCACCTGTGACTCGTCCTGAGTCACTCAGGTCAAGTCAATGTTGCTTCAAAGGCCTCAAGATTAACTCGAGTGGCCTCGACTTGCTGCTTCGCCTGAGCCTCCTGCTCAGCGAGCTCCTAGATCGTCTTCTCTGTAACAGGCCCTTCCAGGTGTTGTTCTACTGTTGCAACCACTTGGTCCAATTGTGATCCTTATCCATCAATATCTTCGAACACATTGCAGGCTTCATCCTACACAGGTTTCAACTTCTGTGTGACTTCCATTACCTTTCCCTAGAGGGCAGTGATCTGTTGTTGTACTATGCTTTGCTCCTGGGATCTTTTCATTCTTTCAATTGCAGTGAGCAGCTTCATCTGTGCCTGCACATATAATGCTTGTTGTTGCACCTCCTGTAGTTTTTCTTCCATCTTTCTTAGCTCTGGATCCTCGACGAGGCGTTCATATGTCTACACGCTTCTATCACTCATTTGTTTGCACTCTGAGGAAAGTTCTCTTATCCTTACTACTGTGTTCTTATCGATTTTCTCCCTCTGGTCACGCACCTCCTGCGGGGTCCTCAGTACTGCTTGGGCCTCCAATTTTGTTATCTTGGCTAGAAGTTGTTGGATGGTCTCAACGAGCTTCAATACTTGAGCCTTGATTGAATTTTGTTCCTCCTATGCCAAGCCTGGCACAGTGTGACAATATTTTCTCACTACCTCTTTGATTGTGGCCTTCTCTACGAGAAAATGCTCCTTTTCTCTCTATAGTTGGGATTTTTCCTTATGGATCATCGCCTGAAACTCTTCTCTCTCACTTTCATAGGCGGCTACACTGTACCGCACTACTCGTAATTGTTCTAAGCCTTCATCTTTCTCTTGTTTCAAGGCCTCTGTAGCCTTCTCCTTCTCTTCCTAGACTTTCTGAAGTCAAGCTTATGTCGCATCTGCAAGTCTTCTCAATTGGGCTAGTTCATCTGCCAATTCTGTAATTTGTGACGCAGTTTGTACTACGCAGACCAAATGAACAACTTATTGTACTTCTTTCAATTCCTTTTCGATCCTTCCATATAGCTTCTCCTGCTTCTCTCCATATCTCTACAAGATATCCTCAGAAGCATCCTCCATAGCTCCATGAACCAAACTGATATTGTCCTCCATGAGTGTGGCCTCTAATTGGGGCTTATTAGCGCACACCTTCTTCCTTGCTGAAGGTTTCTTTGGAGAAACCTTCCTCTTCTACGGTGTTACTATCCCAACAGGGGGATCCTCAAGTGGAGAGGTGGTAGCTTCGCCTCCTCATTTCCCTTCTTCTCCTTTATTTCCTCTTCCCTATCCTTCTTCTTTGTCTCCTCCTCCTCCTGGTGAGTTAGATCTGTTATCTTCAGAAGCTTTGTCCTCCTCATCAGTCTCTATATCCTAGAATTCCTCCTGATTTTTCTTCTTCTTCGTCCCACTGGAATGTCCGACATGCTTGACTCGGGTGACTATGGGGCTTCCTATGGTGTCAGTTTCAGAAAGTTCTACATCAACAACAAGTAGAAGGAATTCCTTCGGCCACTCCTTTTTGATTTGCTCCATGTCTTCATCCGTTAGCTTGTACTACGACTATAACTCTTCCTGGTTCTCGTCTCGGCGCATAGTGATGTAGATGAAATGTGGATCTGTGTGGAACTTTGCTATTGGTCGATACTGGTGCAGGGTGCATGGTTGAATGCACATAAATGATTCACTGGCAACCTTCAATTGCTAATAGTATGCATGAAACATGACATTGGATTGCCAGTGCTTCATCATGTCGTTAGTGTACCACAAGGTGGAAAACCTAGCAGCCAATGACTCTAAGGGTTCAATCTCTGGGAAGGTGGCTCTTTTAGGAATTTTCCAAGCGACAAATTAGATCAAAATGATCAGCTAGTTGTAGTGGAATTCATATCTCAAATCTTAGGCTTCGCAACAATCTTTCTCTAGTTCATTGACGAGGTAACTCGCCCAGTTCATCTGCATGCCCTCCACACATTTTCCTGCGAGGTCCACCACGAACCTGGTAAAATGTGTGGGGCGGTTCTTCCTTACGATATTTCTAGCTATGATTTGGAAAGCGAGGAGCACTGCGCCATCCTGTATAGAGGCTACCTTGTAACCTCGCTTTCCTTTTTCGACTTCTCCATAAGCTTCCTTAATGTGTTGTGCTAGGGAGCGGTCCAAGGCATTCCCTGGATAGAACTGCTGAGGGTCAGGTCCCTTCATGCTTAAGCCTGTGATCTAGTGGATCAACGTCGGATCCATAGTAATTCTTCGGTCGATCCATAGGTATCCGCCATGATATCACAACAAGAGGAGTTTAAAGAAAGCGTTAACCTCCTTCTAGCAACCAAAATGGGGAATCTTCATCACATTTAGCACGGTGGACTGTGCCAGTCCCTTAATCCATGGCTAGGAGACAAGGTGAGGCTTCTTCCCAGTTGACTTCGTCAAGTAGCGGTGGGGTTCTAGAATATCATATTTCTTCATGTCTCCTAAATTGAAGTCAATTTTCTTTAGTAGCGGGATCTGTCCTAACTGACTTCTGACTACACGTATTCCTTTCGGAATGTACGCAGTGAATACAGTGTACTCAAAATCTAGTGGGATGTTGTCACGATTAACTGCTCCAGCCAAAGGTGGGATATACTCTGGCAGGATGGACGATATCTTCTTCGCATGAGCCAGATCACCGCGGTGCTTACTTCTTTTCTTAGTCATGGGATTGACACGGCTAGAACGACGTCCAGTCGAAGGGGAAGCCTGCAATCCCCTAGTCGACGATGCCTTGACAACTTTAGATAACAGTCTGTCGGCCATTATCTTCTTGAGGACATCCTCGACAAACTTCTCTCATTCACTAGGTTCGCCCGACATTCTAACTTTTAAACAGATAGGTCAGGGTAGGTGAATGGATAAGCGAGGTAGAAAAACGGACAACGAGATCTAGTTTTTTTATAAAATGACTCGACACATACTCAATTCTCTTCTTGGCTCAGTTAATCATGGGTAGAAAAAAGTGGTCCCAGTGTAGCGACCAACAAATTAAATAAGTGGGGCCTCGTAACGGATTTCTCCAACGGCCAGGAATGCTTCCATCAATGTGAATATGTCCGTTATGGCACTTCTTCCTCTACTTTCCTTCTGATCTAATCCTTCTCAATCAATGTAGCTCTAGGAATGCTTTCCATCAATGTAGCTTCTTCCTCTAATTTCCTTCTGATCTAATCCTTCTCAATCCAAGTCTTACCTAACAAAAGTGGGAAAGGGACATTGTTCTCAACAAACTTAATGACTTCAAATTCCTCTTCAATCGATGTTCCATGAATAATAATAGGTACAATAGTAACTCTTCCACATAAGGTTATCATATTTCCCTTAAACAAGCTTATCCTTCTAAATGAAGGTACCACAGTAGGCCTTCCCAAAATTTCCCAAGTGTCTTTTGTCATAATATTCACTTGTGTTTATTCATCCAAGACACAGTCTATGTCGAAGTCTTCTATTCTTTCACTTATGCGTTGTTTTACTTTCAGGATCTCTGGTAAACTGATATATTTTTGAACATCCATCATTTCTTTCAACTGTAATAACGTAGTCTAAAATTTCTCTAATTCTTTCTCTTTATGATTCTCTAACATTCCCTTAGTCTCTTGACTTCCTTCATAGTTTTCTTGTCTCATGTTCATTCGTTCAACTTTAGCAATCATCCTTGGACAATCGTCAACCTCATGATCAACAATCTTACAAAAAAGATAAATAGGACCTGTGCCAGGGCATTCCTTAGCAAGATGTCTCAATCTTCTGCAATTATAGCACAATGTCAATCCTATTTTCCTTTTAAATGTTCCCCAACCTCTTTTGTATTGTGCACTAGGATCATAGTACTGGACTTGCACTCTGCAAAAAAAAATTATAGGTTCATGCATCCACTTATTAGTCCAAAAATTATTTCTATGCATAGGAATAACATATCTTTCTTCATTTCTATTAACTTTACTCAGATCAACTCTTTCTTTCAACTACGCCCTATCCTTCAGACTAGCACAAAATCTGTTAAACATACTTAAATTCATGCTTTCAAAACAAAATATTTCACTTGTCTTTCTCTCGTGAAAGCACAAAGCTTTACCTCTTTTAATATATTACTTCTTTTCTTAGCATAGAGCTTCACAAGTCAAGTAGAGTATTGTGCACTTCAACAACATATATATGCACAGCGATTCTCTTTTCTTTACTTCATTTCCCAACAATCACAGTTTCAAGTCCTGACAACAGAGCCATTTGTTAGCATAGGGGCAGGCCCAGGGTTCAACGCTTAACAACGCACTAACAAAACCCAGCTATCAACCCTTTAGGTGACACCTACGAATTAGATGAAGTCTCACCCGAGGTAGAAGCAGGGGGGTTACAGGACGTAGGTGTATGTAACCAAGCTGGGACACAGATCTGTGATAATAACACTTCACATGGTATTCTATTAACACTTAGAAGATGACATGCATCAGTTTCCTAATCTTAGTAACATCGAAGAACATACCCAAAGATAGATCGACGCAGTAACGATAAATGATTATATATCTTGAGCACTTAGCACTGAGTTAGATCTAACATTCATTTATCTAGAACACAAGTAAATCACTAAGCAACATCATATCTATTGAGCAAATTCATAACATAAACAACACAACATAGAACAAACCAAAGACTCAAAATATACGTGGTTCACCCTAGTGTGGGGCTACGTCCACCAATCGCTTCGCCTTCTTTATAATTTGTCTGAATCTTATATTCATTCAATCTTGTGCACTAAGCCACATAGTCAAGCTTTGCATTAGACAGAAGATCTACACACTGAGCACCAAATCCTCTATTCAAAACTAGGTCAAGGCACAAAGCCAAGTCTCTACCAAGAATAGAGCCTTACTCACATACATTCCCTTGCACAAAGCTAATCACATTACTTGCACTTAGCTCTCCACTCTTCTCTAAAAACTTCTACTTCTACCATACATTCTTACTTATTTATACTTTTACAATCTCTTACAATAAGGCCTAATCATGGGTAAACCCCATGGGCCGACATCCCATAAACCCATTACAAAAACCCTAGAGAACCCCTTACTGGGTCCACATAGCCCGCAAAATAAGTGATCCACGATATTAGCTCTGCCTGGGTTCTCCTTCTTCAAACAATGTGTCGAAATTCAAAAGTGGTCCAAACCTGACCAAGGTTTCCTCAAAACTTGGTCGAGGGCCAACATTCACCATCATGAGCTTTAAGTTAGAAAAACAAAGAAAATAGAACATCACTTTGACATAATATATTTATTGTCTTACATTAAACTAATAAAAGGGTTTTTATGTGTACAACCACCTTTACTTTTCTACAATAACCCATACTAAGTAATGAACTAACTTTAAGCATGTTTCATGTGAAACAAGCTTACAAAATAATCAAGATGTGTTTGTTACATACTTAAGAAGATACACTAAAGACATTTTGTGCAAAACAATTTATGTGCAAAATATTTTATTGCAATGAGAAAACTCATGTTAAAATAGACCTTGTCATCCTTCCCCCTCAAAATTAATTCAATACACTTCACTTAATGAAAGTGAAGTGTATGGAGTCTTATACAACATTCTAATCACATCAATGATTGCATAATTGTGACCATCAATGGGCTATAATAGATGTTGTAATCATGGTTGTAAAATTCTTATTTCTACAGCTAATAACATGAAACTCATTAAAATAATTAGTTCATAATTAATTTTGTTGATAAATGTATGCCTACTCTTTTTAAAGGAGATATTTTTAATTTCAAGGAAGTGATTAATGAATATTTTTTTCTTTTTATCATTATCCCCCTTAAATGGGTTTTAAAGTTTGTGTTTGTAATATCCCTAGGCCAATACCAATTGTAATGCAAATGAAAATGTACTTAAGTTGGTGAGTTGTTTGATATCATCTTGTATGTATATTTCATGGCATAGTGCGCACTTGTATTGCGCAGTAAAATTATGAAGGGTACACATTCCTGGATACCGCGCACAACAAATTGAGTGCACACGATTTTGAGGCCATGGAGCCTTTTGTGTATATGCTGCGTTTTATAGGCTGGTGAGCCAGTTATTATAAGCTAGGATGCTTATGTTTTGATTAGTCTGGAGAGCCTAGATGTTAAAGGCCATTGCGCCTATTTTTTCCATATGTCTCATAATTAATATAAAATACATTGTTGCACGCAGACTGACCACGATAAAAGAGATGGGGGACTAAACTCCACTAGTTAGGGAAAGGGAGGGGCCTAAAAGTTAAGGAAAAGGGATAAGCTAGGGAGATTAAGCCAAAAAGGAATATTATATTCATATTTCTTAAATCATAAAGTATGGATAATTATTTTATCATAAGTTCTAAAGTTGGGGACAAGTAGGCCAAAGTAGCTCCCAACAAGAGAAGTGTCAGGTTGGGGATATGCATACATATTGTTGGGACTTCGTTCATTTTCCCATCTTTTTCCATCATTCTTCCCATCATTCCTTCCATCATTCAGTCATCCATTCAATCATCCATGAGCATGCACACACCCATTGAGCTATCTTTCGTATCTTCATGACTGTACCTAAACTTGTATCCATAGCCAATTTGTGTTGGTGTATCTGGTTAGCTTGGGAGATGGACTGAAGAAGCGGGTTGTCAGGCCCATGGGATATTGAAGAGGCGGGTTGTCAGGCCCGTGAGAAATTATCTGGGTGATATAATTGTTGGGAATTGATTTCCTGAAGGTGATGAACTGTAGCTACAGTGCTATGAGACTTCCTGTTCGGCCTGTTGTTGAATCCTGGAAAGGAAGTGGGGCAGTCGAAGGACTATTGAGCAGAGAAGGGGCACACTTCCTGGGTGGGACAGGCATGTGGGGAATGAGGGACTGTAGGTTGTTAGTTTGAGTTGGCACCTGAGATGAAATCTTTCCGGTTGTCTATGAACCTTTAGCCTGGTTAGGAATCCATTTACCCGTGTGGAGTTTAGTCCCAGCTCGGGGGTGACTCACTGTTAAGAGTGATGAAGAGTGTGGTCTAAGGCTAGGAGGTTCGTGGAAGGCCTACACATTGTTGGTGACATTCTTACCAAGATAAGTGCCAATTGTGTGATAAATTTACATGATGCATTGTTATTTACGTGCTTATTTTTATGGGTTCTCATATGTGCGGTTATAAATGTGTTTATTTTTATGGGTATTTCCTGTATATGCTGCATGTATATGTTTACTATTATTTCAGTGTGAATCCATTCATTTACAAATGTATTTGTATATTTACATTTTATATACAATGCTTCCGCAAGAGTTATGTGTGTATATATTTTAATTGTGTACAGTTCAAAAAATTTATGTGGCATAGCTCAATTAGATGTTGGGTATGTTACAATATGTTACGCAGAGAGAACGTAAGAGTTCTCTGGCATAGCATGGACTAACATGGATGGTCGGGGATGTTAAAATATGGTATTAGAGCTTCAGTTTTCAACACTGAGCCTGGATGGGCCGAGCAAGTTGAGTTGAAGCGAAATTTCACAAAGAATCTATTTCGAAGTGGCCAAATTTTGAGTTGTAGAGCATCCAATTTATGTTGTTAAATTCACGGGAAAATCGCAGCGTTCAACCAAGTGGTGAGATATTACTGGTTTAATATCCGTTCTAGCAAATTCAGACCTAGAATTGGTCGAATTTGAAGTTACAGCGAAGCCATGAAAGATGGAGCGAATTTAGTAATTAAAATTCTCAATTCATGAATTGATTTTGGGAAAAATTCGTTCCAGAAATGTCAACCCACAATGATTTGTTGTTGCAGAGGTTGAATTGGTGTTATCAGGGTGAAATTGAATGAATTTCATGGTTGCAGAATGTCTATTGTAAATTGGGGGAAAAGTTAGGAAAAAACACCAATTTCTACAGTGAAATTCACAAGGAATTGATGCGCATAAAAATGTTAATGTGCAAGTGTGTGCGCTAAATTTCGGTGTCGCACGAAAAAATGTTAGTGTGCGTGTGTGCGCGCTAAATTTCAGTGCCGCGTGGAAAAATGTTGATGTACATGATCATGTGATAAATTTAGCATTGTGTGGTGTGCACACATATAATAATGACGTGCATGGTATGCGTAGTGTTGGCAGAGCGCAGAGGAGTTTTGTTGGTGCGCGCACAATGTGGGTATATGGTGTTGCACGATAGTTTAGTTAGTGATGCGCGCAGAGTTTTGGTGTGCGGTGGAGGCGTTCTAAACTCTGGCATGATGTAGCGCATAGAGTATAATGTGTGCGAAACATTAATGTGAGATACAAAAACTACGCGCAAGAGGAAATAGTGCAAGAACCAAAACTGTGCACGGTGGATATTGGTGCCCGACATAAAAGTAGTGCGCGCAAGTTATTGGTGCGACAGAGAAGTGATACATAGTGGTTTTAAAGTGCGCGAAGCACGATTTACCTTGTGTTTTTGTGGTCCATGGTGAATATGGGTTTACAGGTTGAAATTTTTGCATGCGAAGTTGTTTGAAGGGTGAATAACAACAAAAAACTAGTGACTTTCTATGATGTTTTATATCATTTGAACATCATCTTTTTGCAGCGCGTTTTTGAGGCCCTTAAGAGCGTTTTTAGAAACGCAAAAACAAAAAGAACATAGTGTTCCAGGGCACACTCTGTCTCGGAAACTCAAATAAAAGATCTCGGAGATAGATTTCTATTGGTGTAAATCGTTCGCCGAACGAAGCTTTTATGAGAAAGTTACAACACAAATAGTGAAGGGTAAATTTTAAGACCCATCTAACTTCAAAGAGCCATAACTTTCTTCTCCGGAATCAGATTGAGGCACAAGAGCAATCAATGGAAAGATATTGAATCATAGAAGACATTCCAAGAGATGAATTAAATTTCTAGGCATATTGAAAGAATTTAATATGTAAAATAAGGAACTTGTAGCATATCAGTTACAATATGGTATATTGGTCTAGAATTTCAGCAGGCTGTAACTAGCAGCCAAGAACCCAGAATGAGGTGAAACTGGGACAGGATGTCCATAAGATGTATATGAGGAAACCCAATTGAGATCCTATGAAAATTCCAAAGGAGTAGGTGCAAAATTGCATATTTACAACGAAGAGTTGTGTCAAGTTGAAAAATGAACAGAAAAATTAATGGAAAAATTTCAAATAGCCATAACTTTCTGCTCAAGACTCGGAATTGATCATGGGAGAAGGCGTTGGAAAGGTCTTGGACAATGGAATCTAAATATCCACCCCAAAAAACTGATCTGGGTATTCAAATTTCCAAGAAATTAGAAGAAATAATTCTGATATATATTATTGAACCAGAATGGTTCATATTTTCATGAAATTGTTGAAATAGTTAGCCTGACAAAGTTTTGTTGGCTACACATTTTGCAAAGTTAACAAAAACTAGATCAGATCAAGATCAACATAGATTATAGAGTAATGGAGGAGGCATGGGGAACTTACATCTAGGAAGATGAGATTAGAGGGATGGAAACAGTTATTAAGAAGTGCTACAATACTAAGGATTGCAGACCCAAATGAAGACTTCATTATATGCACAGGTGCATGTAAAGAAGGACTTGGTGGAGTCCTCAGTCAAAATAAGTTTGTTATATGTTATGAATCAAGGAAGTTGAAAGAGCATGAAAGACACCATGTCACTCATGATTTGGAGTTGGCAGCCATAGTGCATGCATTGAGGAAATGGAGACACTACCTCACGGGAAAAAGGTTTGAGCTAAGAACAGACCATAATGGTCTGAAATATTTATTTGATCAACCAACTCTAAATGCTAGGCAAAGTAGATGGTTAGAGTTTCTAAGTGAATATGGATTTGATATAAAGAATATCAAGGGTAAAAAGAACAAAGTGGCTGATGCACTCAGCAGAAGAGTGCATGAAATGCATACTACAGCCATTAGCATGTACCAATCAGATTTGAAAGACATAATTTTAGAGGCTGCCAAGTTAAATTTGCATTACAAGGAATTAGTGGAAAAATTACAACAAGGTAATTTGCAACAGAAAATTGAAGGTTACAAGCTAGGTAATGATGAAATTCTCATGTACAGGGGCATAATTTATGTACCAAATTCTCAGGAATTGAAAAATCTGATATTGAGAGAAATGCATAATGTACCTTATGTTGGGCACCCAGGATATCATAAAACTATTCCAGTTGTCAAGATCCAATATTATTGGTCAGAAATGAAGAAAGAAGTTGTTGATTTTATTGCCAAATGTTTGGAATGTCAAAAGGTAAATGTTGAGCATAGACACCCAACTAGTTTGCTACAACCATTATCCATTCCTGAGTGGAAATGGGAAGTTGTAACAATGGATTTCATCACCAAACCACCCAGAACAAACAAGCAACATGATTTTATCATGGTAGTGGTGGATAAGCTTACTAAAGCTGCCCATTTTATTCCAATTAAGATCACTCACAAGGAAGAGAACATTATTGATGTTTATATGAAAGAAATTACTAGATTACATGGCATACCCAAGACAATTGTGTTTGACAGAGATCCAAAATTTAACTCAAAATTTTGGAAGGGATTATTTAATGGATTTGGAACAAATTTGAATTTTAGTACAACTTATCATCCAGAATCAGATGGGCAAACAAAGAGGGTGAATCAAGTGATTGAAGATATGTTGAGGATGTATGTGATGGATAAACCATCAAAATGGGAAGACTACCTACACTTGGTAGAGTTTGGCTATAACAATGGGTACCAAGCATCTCTAAAGATGATCCCATTTGAGGCATTTTATGGCAGAAAGTGCAACACACTAGTAAGCTGAGATAAGCCATCAGATAGAGAAGTGGTTGGGCCAGATTTGCTCAGGGAAATGGAGGAGCAAATGATAAAAATAAAACAAAATTTAAAGGCAGCCCAAGTCAAACAGAAAAACTATGCTGATAAGGGTAGAACTCACAAGGAATTTAAAGTGGGTGATCATGTATTTTTGAAAGTGAAGGCCAACAAAGTTCCCTGGAATTGGGAAATTGTTCAAATTTGGCAGCTCGCTATTGTGGGTCGTTTGAAATACTAGAGAGGATTGGTCCAGTAGCTTATATGATTGCATTGCCTGCATCTATGTCTGTTCATAGTGTATTCCATGTATATTTGCTCAAGAAATATATACCTGATGCTAATCATGTTATTGATTGGAATGTGATTCAGGTGGAGCAAGAAGGCGCTTTCCAAGTGCATCCGGTGCACATTCTGGACTAGAAAATCAAACAGCTCTGGAATCGAGCCATAGGGCTTGTAAAGGTCCAATGGACCTGGTACAGTTCTGAGGACACTACTTGGGAGTATGAGGATGCAATGCGAGCAGAATACCCGCATCTTTTTGAGGATTTTTGAAATTTTGTTGTATATGGGTACATGATGCACCTAGGACAATGAATAAATAAGGGGAGGGGATTGTAATATCCCTAGGCCGAACCCAATTGTAATTCAAATGAAAATGTACTTAAGCTGGTGTTTTGTTTGATATCATATTGTATGCACATTTCATGGCATAGTGTGCACTTGTACTACACAGTAAAATGATGAAGGGTACACATTCCTGGATACCCCATGCAACAACTTGAGTTCACGCGATTTTGAGGGGAGGGAGCCTTTTTGTGTATATGTTGTGTTTTATAGGCTGGTGAGCCAATTATTATAAGCTAGGATGCTTATGTTTTGATTAGGCCGGAGAGCCTAGATGTTAAAGGCCAATGCACCTATTTTTTGTATATGTCTCATAATTAATATAAAATACATCGTTGTGCATAGACCGACCATGATAAAAGAGATGGGGGACTAAATTCCACTAGTTAGGGAAAGGGAGGGACCTAAAAGTTAAGTTAAAGGGCTAAGCTAGGGAGCTTAAGCCAAAAATGAATATTATATTAATATTTCTTAAATCATAAAGTATGGATAATTATTTTATCCTGAGTTCTAAAGTTGGGGACAAGTAGGCCAAAGTAGCTCCCAACATGACAAGTGCAATTTGGGGACATGGATACATATTGTTGGGACTTAGTTCATTTTCCCATTTTTTTCCATCATTCCTTCCATCATTCAGTCATCCAGTCAATTGTAAATTCTAACCTTGTACAATGTCTACTGTAAACAGATATTCAGAAAAGAACAGAAAATATATAATGGCAAATATAAACATTACATAGAGATTTTTCCCCTGGAAACCCAAACCGGGAAAACCAACATATATTATATTCAAAACCCTAACCCAATGACCTGAATTAGTCCAAAACCCTAATTCCTTAACCGGAAATAGAAAAAACCATCGGCAAAAACCATGTGCCAAAAAAACCACCTAAATACATGACACGTTTCCCGAGGTAGGTGTCATGTTTCCAGAGGCAGAAATTTTTTTACTCCTGCAAAGAATATAACACATACCCAACATCAATCATCCATGAGCATGCACACACCCATTGAGCTATCTTTTATATGTTCATGATTGTACCTGAACTTGTACCCATAGCTAATTTGTGTTGGTGTATCTAGTTAGCTTGGGAGCTGGACTGAAGAAGCGGGTTGTCAGGCCCGTGGGATATTGAAGAAGCGGGTTGTCAGGCCCGTGAGCAATTCTCTAGGCGAGAGAATTGTTGGGAATTGATTTCCTGAAGGTGTTGAACTGCAGCTACAGTGCTCTTAGACTTCCTATCCATCCTGTTGTTGAAGCCCAGAAAGGAAGTGGGGCAGTTGAAGGACTGTTGATCAGAGAGGTGGGGTAGGCACGTGGGGAATGCAGGACTATAGGTTGTTAGTTTGAGTTGGCACCTGAGACAAAGTCTTTCCTGTTGTCTATGAGCCTTTAGCCTGGTTAGGAATCCCTTTACCCAGGTGGATTTCAGTCCCAGCTCAGGGTGACTCACTGTTGAGAGTTATGAACAGTGTGGTCTAAGCCTGGGAGGTTCATGGAAGGTCTGCATGCAGTTTTTGACATTATTACCAAGATAAATGCCAATTGTGTGATAAATTTAAATGTTGCATTGTTATTTACGTGCTTATTTTTATGGGTTATCATATGTGCGGTTATAACTATGTTTATTTTTATGGGTATTTCCTGTATATGTTGCATGTATATGTTTATTGTTATTTCAGTGTGAATCCGTTCATTTACAGATGTATTTGTATGTTTATGTTTTATATATAATGTTTCCACAAGAGTTTTATGTGTATATATTTTAATTGTATACAGTTCGAAAAATTTATGTGGAATAGCTCAGTTAGATGTTGGGTATGTTACAGTATGTTCCGTAGAGAGAACGTAAGAGTTATTTGGCATTGCATGGCCCAGCATGGATGGTCCGGGATGTTACTGTGTTCTTCTTTTAAAAAGTTATTATTAATAGTTCATGTTTGTAACCTCCTTAAGATGAGTTTACTTAACCTTCTTATTTGTTATTAAGATGATTTTATTTAATATTATAATTTATAGAATCATTGGCAAGTGTAGTGGTGTAGTAGTTGGTTGATCCATTGCTAGAGGAGATGGTGGTCAGTTTGCTATTGGAGGAGGAGATAGTGGTTGGTATGGTGTTGGAGTCAGACGTGGTGGTTGGTATAGTGTTGGAGTTAGAGATGGTTGTTAGTATGCTTTTGGAGGAGACCATGGTTGGTTGGCCCATAGAGAAGGAGGTGGAGGATGATTTTCCTTACCATACAAATCAAAAGAAGATTGTTGGTAAGACCTCGGCCTCTCAAGTAGGTTGAGGGAATCGACAATATGATGCATCGATAAATCCATGTCACGGGTAAGAGTCACCCATATAAACATAATCTTAGGGTCCCACATGACCTCCCTAGCTCATGTAGGGACCTCTTCATTATGAGCCATCAATGTACATATTTGATCTATCACCCCGTGATGGAATCTACAATATGGCCTGCATGGCATGCCAGGTATTCACACTGGATGTATCTCATAAGCCTCATCCATATCCTCATCCTATTGTGGAATCATCTCCACAAAATACATGCTAATATATAGAAAATAACATACAATAACAATTGGACAATTTAAAGAAAATGTTAAATAGATTGCAAGTTCATTAAATAAGAAAAAAATATGCAACTAGATTTATCAAAACATAAATATAATATATACCTTTAACATAAAGTGGCTCGTAGTTAAATAGGGTGTTTTCACATCATTGTTAATCCATCCCTACATATGGGTATTGTTGTCCCCGATTTCTAGGGATAACTTGGAGATCATGTCTCGAGGCCCACAGGTCCTAGAAATGGAGTATCGAGAGTAGTTTTGACTTGAGCATGGCCCTGGAGGGCCCATCTTTCTTCTTCTTCATCAGACTTGTCCTGTCAGCAGCAACAACATCCATCACCTTCGGCTTGGACTTGCATCAGAGAAGACTCTTGCTCCATGAGGTAATTGGTCCAGGTATCATGGTATGTGTCATGTTTGATCATTATAACTTTCAGATATATGCATCCGATTCCTTTCATTTCTGACAACTGCTTGGATCTTACACTAACCCACTTGACCATGGCTGGGGGGATTGATGGGGTACCCTAGAAAGATTGTGCCCATAGGTTTTGGTTAGCTACCAAGGGGGATTTTGAAGAGCCATCGTCCGCTCCTATCATATTATCACTTTTACATCTTATCTCCCATTCATATATCCCATTCCCTTAGTCCAAAAATTAGGATAACTTATGGGGTTACACCTTATCCTGTGGGAAGAAGGGGCTAAAGGCCCAGGGGGTAAAAGCAACTGGTAAAAGATATAAGCCATAGAAAATAAAACCTAGAGATGCCTCGCTCAGGGATCCCTGAGAAGACAATAAAAATACTCTCGATAAGAAACAAGAGGGGCCCAAAGAAAAATAACAAAAAAAAAAGACCTAGCTAAGAGGATGGGGGGTCTCATCATGAGTCAACTCATTATGTTCATAGGTACCTAGCAGTATGACATTGCCATTATCTGGTTACCACGCCAGGGCAGTGACCTTTGGTTGCATGGCCAAGGGAAAGGGAGTCTCATCACGAGCTAGCCTTATCATCTCTGTGAAAGTACTTGTGGGTAACATTGTCAGCTCTGGTCACCATGCCAAGGCAATGTCCTCTAGTTAGACCTTGAAATAAAAAGAAAGAAAAAGCAATAAATAAAAGAAAGAATAAAGGCAATAAAGGGCTTGGAAAGAATTGCATCCATGACAGGTACAACTCACCTCCTACAAAGCCACCCACAGATAATATTCACCCCTGTCTTTCACTATGTCTGGACATCCTTAAACCACACCACCTCGTATTACATGGCTTGGATGATATCCTTTGGGAACTTTCCCTTTCTTATGGATCCTGGCCCAATAGGGCACTTTGTCTTTTTCTTTAGCTTTGTATAGCAGGTCATTGTAATATCTTTGAGCTATTAGATGATATGCTAGGGGTTTTATGCATGCATTTGATAAAATTAATGATGAAATATGATTGACATTTCTATGATCCCGAGGAATAATGAGCCCATGGAGGGAGAATTTTTGATGTACAAGACCATGCCCGACAGACAGGTACCAAGTGGACCGGTACACATGGGGAGATGATTAGTTCGGACCTCCATGGGGCTGAAGAGCCCATCAGATGGTTGTTGGGACCTCATCAGGGGCAAAGACAGGACAGTGATTGGTTGAGCCTTTGCACGAGAGAAGAAGAAGGAAATTTTCATCTAGGACACCTTGGCTGAGCCCAACCCTAGGGAGTTGACCCACTGCAGGTGGAACATGTCCCTCTGTTGACCTAGGACATCCTCTAGAGATCCTAGACGTCACCTCCAGCGCTTGGAAGCTTTACAGGGTAGTTTGGCACGTGTGGCAGAGTTTGGAGGCCTAGAGAGGGCCAACGTTTGTCTTCCAGTGCTGAGATTTTCCCTAAAAAGGGCCAACGTCTCCCTCAAAGGGGCTAAACGTCCTGCTTACTTCTCATTTAGGGTTTTCTTTAGGCAGTTTAATGTAAAACAATATGATTTTTAGTTATTAGCCTTGTCGGTTGTTTTAATGACCTAATTTTTAATTAAAGGTCATTGGATGATATAAATTGAGGATGTTTTCCCTCATTTTGACA
>ML777473.1:16133-26475 GCA_009831015.1 Picea engelmannii
TAGTTGTCCCAGGAATGTGTTCCCTATTCCAAAAATCAATACAACACAGATTATAGCACTTGTATGTTGACGCAGACCTATCAGCGCTCGGACCGAGATCTGCTCACAGGATCGTTCTTTAACCCCTTTGAGCCGGATCGTCTCTTTCGGATTCCCTGCTGGAATCTCTTTTCAAATTGATCCACAGGTCCTTTTCGCAACTCGCAATCTCGGGAGTTCGCGAGTCGTGACTCCCGACTCTTCCTCTCCAATCTCGCGATACTCGATATCGCGAAATGGGTACAGCTCTTCCTTTGTCAGCGCCCTCCGCGCGTGACCATTGGCTAGGCTTAATTACTAGCACCTCTCACTACTCACCGCTTCGCGAGTTTCAACGTCCAACCTTGGCACCTTCCCTTCACGAAACCCCGAGAAGCGATGTTGACTTTTCTCCTCGCGTTCTCGCTATTCGCGACTTTGCAAGCCAAAGGGTTGAGCTCTCATACTCTCACCCCGCGAATCCTCGAGACGCAAGAAGTCAACGGAGCGTTGACTCCCTTCTCCAGGCGAAGCGTGTCCACCTGTCGATCACGCGAACCCCACCTTAAAGTTCTGCCACGTGTCCACACTCGTGCCTCGGCTCTCAGCACTTCGCAACTTCTAAGGTCGAAAAGAGATCCTCTCAACCTCCGAACCTCCAAATACGCGAAACGCGTGATGAGGCTCAGATCCAACGGTCCTCCCTTGACCCGGATCCAACGACTGTCCTTGCTCCTCGCGATTTCGCGACTCGCGACTTGGAGCACCCAACTCCTGGGCTCTCACCTTGCGAACCTCCGAGTTCGCGAGATCCCTAGATCTCTGCCCCCTGTCCTCTTCGAATGGACGGTTCCGATCTTCTCGCGACTTCGCCACTCGCAAAGCCGAAGGACTTCCTTCTCTGAACCTCGATGTCCAAATCCCCGATAGAGAGGATCTTGTGACACGTGTCCTTCCAATCGGATGGCTCAGATTCTTTCGCTATTTCGGGACTTCGCACCTCGCAACCTCGCGAATCTTGATGCAAAGGTTTCAATTCGTCAACTCACAAAACCCCGAAATGAGATTTCGTGAGTGATCCAACAACCCTTATTGGCTCAAATCCTACGGCCCGATTTCTCTTGAGCTTGCACTTAGAAAAACACCCACCGTAATCCTTTTTGCTCCTCTGCAAGATCCGACGGCTCTCGGGACTTCGCGAATTCTCCATGGAGAATTCCGACCGTCCAATGCTTCCTTAACAACTCCTGCAAAATGAACAAGTACGCCTTCACGAAACTTATCCACCAGCAAACAACGTCGTTGCGCCTCCTTGCAACACTTCAAGGCACTAACTCTTCTGAGCTTTTACCACAAACTTCGAGTCTTCAAAAAGACACCTACGCGCACTCATTGTAGCAATTCTTCAAATACTTCCAAGTATTTGAACCTCTTCAACTCTGCGCACTCTCTGCAACAGCAGTCTTTCAACGATTTCCTCAGGCTACAAACTCTGAGACTTCACTCGGCCTGCGCACTCCTTGCACGGCTCCTGTGCTTAACTTGCACTTCTGCGAGAATGAGAACAATGTTATCTCTCCTGAGTTTGCAGAGACGAACTCTGACTTTTGTCAACGCACACCTTGCGGACAATTTCACTACACTCCTTGCAGGAAAACTCTTGCTCAGACAGAGAAACAATTGAAACTCATTCCTTACTCTCCCTCTCTTCAGATTTCAAACATTTAATATGAAATCATACATTCACACACCAAAGCAAATGCATAACAGAGAGTAAACAAGCATATATCAATCAGCATGTACAACACAGAAAGCAATTGAACACCATGAGTCTTAACTAAAGATCTTTGTATTAATCCATAACTTATGTACATGGGTTTTTACTTTACATAGCTCTCTGTTTCTTCTTCTCTATGCTCTCTTGATTGATTATACTGCTAATGTTACAATGATACAAGTGAGGGTGTCTATATTCGTTTTCCCTCCGGCTCCTAAAACTGTCTAATCTAAGAATTCAAAGCTACCTACTTACATTAACTAGCATAAATGCATCTTAGTCCTTCAGACGAGAGTGGGACGCTCAAGGTCTGATTACAATCTACAAGTACCCCCTTTTCTTAATTGTTTCATTTAAATTTGGCGCATCCAACTTCAAAACATTTCAAACAATTCATCATGTGCCAAAATGCGTTGGCGTTTGTCCTCCGCTCACTTGTTGTTGGCGATGCTCCTGCATCATATTCCCTCACTTGAAAAATTTCATGGGCTCCTGTCCATGAGCTCTTGCACGATCTGTCCATGCTTCTGGATCCCTGCTTCATTTTCCCAGCTGGCATCTTCAACTGGATGTCCCTTCCACTTGACCAAGTATTCAAAGTATTCCTTCCTTCGGGTCTTCTTGCTAACTCTTTTGTCCAGTCTGCTTTCCATCTGTGGTTTCTCTACAACTGGCATCTGTTTAGTCGACTGAACCTCTGGTTGTTCACTACAGGTTCACTACCTGCTCCAGCTTTGTATGGGTACAAATCTGAGACATTGAATATCAGAGAAATTCTGATCCCATCGGGTAATTCAATCTCATAAGCATTTGCCCCAAATTTCTTCAAGACCTTACATGGTCCGATCTTCTTCATCTTCAATTTGTTGTATGTCCCCTTCGGGAACCTTTCATTTCTCAGATGTGCCAGAATCAAATCACCAACCTCAAATTGAAGTTGTCTCCTGTGTTGATCTGCTCTGCGTTTATACTCTTGGCTCGAGTTTTGCAATCGCTCCTTCACCTGGCTGTGAAGTTCCTTTATCGCTTCTGCAAAATCTTCTACACTAGCACTCCTAGTTGCATTCTGTTCTAAATCCCTCAGTTCAGATACTCCTCTTAGTTGTGTCCCATAAACAATTTGGAACGGACTCTGCCCTGTGCTCCTGTTGATTGAATCATTATAAGCAAATTCCGCCTGTGGCAGAATATTGTCCCACTGACTGTGGTGTTCTGTCACCAAGCTCCTCAACAAGTCTCCCAAACTTTTGTTCACAACTTCTGTCTGTCCATCCATCTGAGGATGATAAGCTGAACTGAACGACAAGTTCGTTCCTAGCTTTTTCCATAAGGTTCTTCAGAAGTGTCCCACGAACTTGGTGTCTCGATCCGAAACTATGCTCCTTGGTAAGCCGTGAAGTCGAATGACTTCTTTGAAAAACAGATTCGCAATGTGAATTGTGTCACTGGTTTTCTGACACGGTATGAAGTGTGTCATCTTAGACAATCTATCCACCACTACAAAGATGGAGTCAAACCCTCTTTGTGTTCTCGGCAGCCCCAATATGAAGTCCATGCTGACTGCATCCCACGGCCTGTTAGGTATGGGTAACGGTTGATATAAGCCTGCATTATGCCTCTTCCCTTTTGAATGCTGACAAATTCTGCATCTGTCCACGAATCTTTTAACGTCTGCTCTCATTCCTGGCCAAAAATATGACTCATTTAACTTTGAGAACGTCTTGTCATGACCGAAATGTCCGGCCAATCCTCCACTGTGTTTCTCCTTCAGCAAATTTTCCCTCATGGAGCATTTTGGAATACAAAGTTGATTACCCTTAAACAGTAATCCCTCCTGGATCATGTATTCTGTCCATTGACTCATGTCCCTGAGAATTGGATTCTCAGTCGCCTCGTACACTTCTTTAAAATCTGGATCATCTCTGTACATGTTCCTGAGATCATCAAAACCCAATGTTTTGACTCTGAACTCTTGCAACAGCAAACATTTCCTGCTCAAAGCATCAGCAACTTTGTTAGCAGTTCCAGAAATATGCTTGGTTACAAAAGTAAAGTTATGCATGTATTCAACCCATTATGCATGCTTCTGGTTCAACTTCTCCTATTGAGTCACAAATTGCAAAGCATGATTGTCATTGTATAAGACAAACTCCTTAGGAATCAAATAATGTCTCCACTTCTTCAGTGTCTGAATAATAGCATGGAACTCCTTGTCATACGTGGAGTATTTCACTTTCACTTCATTCAGCTTCTCGTTGAAGTATGTTATCGGCCTGTCTTCTTGGCTCAAGACTGCCCCTATTGCAAATCCACTTGCATCACATTTTACTTGAAATGTCTTTTTAAAATCCAGCAACACCAAAATTGGTTGTTCCGTGATTTTCCTTTTCAACAAATTGAAGCTTTTCTCAGCCTCTTATGTCCAGTGAAAAGACTTGTGTCTCTTCTTCACTGTGTCCATCATCGGTGCACTAATTCCACTGAAATTCCTGATGAACTTCCGGTAGAAACTAGCCAATCCATGAAAACTTCTCACCTCAAATATACTCTTCGGTGATGGCCAATTGTTAATTACCTCCACCTTATCTGGGTCCTTTCTCAACTTATCTACAGAAATAACAAACCCGAAATAAATGAGCGTTGTCTTCATGAACGAGGATTTCTTCATATTTATTAGCAACTTCTCTTGATGTAATCTCTTCATGACTGTAGCCAAATGTTTCAGATGCTCTGCCTCTGTTTTATTGAAAATCAGTATGTCGTCAAGATACACAATGACAAATTTGCCGATGAAATCCTTCAAGACTTCATTCATCAACCTCATGAAAGTACTTGGCGCGTTTGTTAAACCAAACGGCATGACAATCCATTCATACAACCCTTCATTGGTTTTGAATGTTGTCTTCCATTCGTCTCCTTCTCTCATACGAATTTGATGATATCCACTTTTCAAGTCAATCTTCGAAAAAAATTTGGCCCCACTCAAGCAATCCATCAAATCATCCATCCTTGGCAATGGAAATCTGTACCTGATGGTAATCTTGTTAATTGCTCTTGAGTCAGTACACATCCTCCAACCTCCATCTTTCTTCGGACTGAGCACTGTCGGAACAGCACACAGACTCAAGCTTTCTCTAACCAACCCTTTGTCCATTAAATCCTGGACCTGTCTTTTGACTTCTTCATTCTCTGCGACGTCAATCTGTATGCTGTTTTATTTGGTAAACTAGCTCCAGGTATGAGATCAATATGATGACTTACACTTCTGATCGGTGGCAACGAACGAGGTAGTTCGTCCACTACTATATCAGCAAATTCTTCCAACAGTTTATGAACCTCTTCCGGTAAATCATCTACCCTTGTACTGGTTAAAACAATTTTAGGCTTCCTGACCACAATGAATTGTGGTTCCTCCTTCTTCTTAACCTCTGTAAGAAGTTCCTTCCCACTCATGAGAAGTACAGTGTTGCTTACTTCAGGTTTCACCTCTTTATCTTTGATTGGAAGCAACATGTGAGTTCTCCCATTCTTCTCTAGGGTGTATGTGTTCTTCCTCCCATCATGAATCACATTTCTGTCATATTGCCACAGTCTACCCAGCAATAGATGGCAAACATCCATGGGAATAACATCACAGAGTATTTCATCTTTATACCCTCCTATTTTAAACTCAACTAAACATTGTTTAGTGACATTTACCTGATGTCTTTTTTGTAGCCACGAAACTCTGTATGGACTTGGGTGTTCAATTGTCTCCAACTCCAGCTTTTCTACCATCTTTGTAGAAACGAGATTATCTGTGCTACCACTATCCACGATGACTTTGCATACCCTGTCTTTGGTCTTGCAAGCGGTCCGAAAAAGTTTGTTCCTTTGAACCGAACTCTCCACCTCCTTCTCTGGTGTTAAGAGAACTTTTTGCATCATCGGCGATCTTCCGCCTTCAACATCCTCTGCCTCAACATCCTGCCTCTGTGCTTCGGCAATGTGAGTTTCACCACCTTCTTTCTTTTTGTCTGGACACTCGTAAGATTTATGTCCGACCTTTCCACATGTGAAGCATTTCACCACTCCACCTCTTCCTCTTCCTCTACCTCTAGTACAAGGAAAAATGTTTCCATTAGCACACTGACCTCTATGTTCAATATACTGCCCTCTCTGTGAGCTTCCACCTCTCTCAGTTTGAGTTTGAGGTTTCTTCCAGTCTTCCTTGGGTTTCTGATTTCTATCCTAGGCAACTGATTTGCCTCTGGGCTGACTTATGCCTCGGCCTCTTTGACCTTGTTTACGACTCAACTTCTCTTCAGCTTTTAGAGCCATCTGATAAGCATCTTCCACCGTTCGAATGGTCATCATGCTCATCTCATCCTAAATGTCGTATCTCAGACCATTCATGTACCTGGCAACCTTTTCATCATCACTTTCGCGATGACCTGCCCTGATGTTTAGCCTGTAGAATTCTTCAGTGTACTCCTTCACTGTCATCAGCTTCTGTCTCAAATTTTGCATTCTCCAAAACAGAGTAATCTGGTAATCCCTGGGAATGAATTTCGCCTTCATCTTCGCGATCATCCTATCCCAACTCTTGATCTTCTGTTTGTCTTTGCAGCGTCTATCAGCTTGTAGCTCATCCCACCACAATGTTGCATGTCCTTTAAGTCTTGTGACAGCATGTTTGACTTTTTTGTCTTTCTCGACATCTTCATAGTCAAAATATGTGTCCAAAGCTCTAATCCAGTCTAGAAGCTCTTCAGCATCCAGGTTTCCTTTGTATACTGGAATGTCCATTTTTGCCCTAGCACCCATTCTTGCAACAGGCATAATCATACGTTCATTTGTTGCATCTTCGGCTGTGACTTCTTCTCCTTCATGTCCAGCTTCATCTTCACTTTCATATTCACTGAGATCCCCAACACCAGCTGTGCGCCTCTGTGTTGTCTCCATGTCCTCGAGTCTAGCGCGTATGTCACGCATCTCTCTTTCCATGGCTGGATTTGGCACCTACCTACCCCTTCCTCTTAGCATTTCCCTATCCTCTGGCAGATCGGGTGTTTGTTTGTCTCTTCTTCTCGACGGCATGGCTGAGATTTTCTTTCTCGCTTTCCCTATCTGAAGTATACAAACAGAGTCAAGCTCTGATACCAAAAACTGACGCAGACCTATCGGCCCTCGGACCGAGATCCGCTCACAGAATCGTTCTTTAACCCCTTTGAGTCGGATCAGCTCTTTCGGATTCCCTGCTGGAATCTCTTTTCAAATCGATCCACAGGTCCTTTTCGCAACTCGCAATCTCGCAAGTTCGCGAGTCGTGACTCCTGACTCTTCCTCTCCAATCTCGCGATACCCGAGATCGCGAAATGGGTACAGTTCTTCCTTTGTCAACGCCCTCCGCACGTGACCACTGGCTAGGCTTAATTACTAGCACCTCTCGCTACTCGGTGCTTCGCGAGTTTCAACGTCCAACCTTGGCACCTTCCCTTCACGAAACCCCGAGAAGCGATGTTGACTTTTCTCCTCGCGTTCTCGCTATTCGCGACTTCGCAAGCCAAAGGGTTGAGCTCTCATACTCTCACCCCGCAAATCCCCGAGACACGAGAAGTCAACAAAGCGTTGACTCCCTTCTCCAGGCGACACGTGTCCACCTGTCGATCACGCGGACCCCACCTTAAAGTTCTGCCACGTGTCCACACTCGTGCCTCAGCTCTCGGCACTTCGCAACTTCTGAGGTCGAAACGAGGTCCTCTCAACCTCCAAACCTCCAAATACACGAAACGCACGATGAGGCTCAGATCCAACGGTCCTCCCTTGACCGGGATCCAACGGTTGTCCTTGCTCCTCGCGATTTCGCGACTCGGGACTTGGAGCACCCAACTCTTGGGCTCTCACCTTACGAACCTCCGAGTTCGCGAAATCCCTAGATCTCTGCCACCTGTCCTCTTCGAATGGACGGTTCCGATCTTCTCGCGACTTCGCCACTCACGAAGCCGAAGGACTTCCTTCTCTGAACCCCGATGTCCGAATCCCCAATAAAGAGGATCTTGTGACACGTGTCCTTCCAATCGGATGGCTCAGATTCTTTCGCTATTTCGGGACTTCGCACCTCGCAACCTCGCGAATCTTGATGCAAAGGTTTCAATTCGTCAACTCACGAAACCCCGAAATGAGATTTCGTGAGTGATCCAACAACCCTTATTGGATCAGATCCTACGGCCCGATTTCTCCTGAGCTTGCACTTAGAAAAACACCCACCGTAATCCTTCTTGCTCCTCTGCAAAATCCGACGGCTCTCGGGACTTCGCGAATTCTCCACGGAGAATTCCGACCATCCAATGCTTCCTTAACAACTCCTGCGAAATGAACAAGTACGCCTTCACGAAACTTATCCACGAGCAAACAATGTCGTTGCGCCTCCTTCCGACACTTCAAGGCACTAACTCTTCTGAGCTTTTACCACAAACTTCGAGTCTTCGAAAAGACTCCTGCACGCACTCCTTACGGCAATTCTTCAAATACTTCCAAGTATTTGAACCTCTTCGACTCTGCGCACTCTCTGCGACAGCAGTCTTTCAACGATTTCCTCAGGATACAAACTCTGAGACTTCACTCGGCCTGCGCACTCCTTGCACGGCCCCTGTGCTTAACTTGCACTTCTGCGAGAATGAGAACAATGTTATCTCTCCTGAGCTTGCAGAGACGAATTCTGACTTCTGTCAACGCACACCTTGCGGACAATTTCACTACACTCCTTGCAGGAAAACTCTTGCTCAGATAGAGAAACAATTGAAACTCATTCCTTACTCTCCCTCTCTTTAGATTTCAAACATTTAACATGAAATCATACATTCATGCATCAAAGCAAATGCATAACAAAGAGTAAACAAGCATATATCAATCAGCATGTACAACACAGAAAGCAATTGAACACCATGAGTCTGAACTAAAGATCTTTGTATTAATCCAGAACTTCTGTACATGGGTTTTTACTTTACACAGCTCTCTGCTTCTTCTTCTCTATGCTCTCTTGATTGATTATGCTGCTAATGTTACAATGATACAAGTGAGGGTGTCTATATCCGTTTTCCCTCCGGCTCCTAAACTGTCTAATCTAAAAATTCAAAGCTACCTACTTACATTAACTAGCATAAATGCCTCTTAGTCCTTCAGACGAGGGCAGGACGCTCAAGGTCTGATTACAATCTACAAGTACGCCCTTTTCTTAATTGTTTCATTTAAATTTGACGCATCCAACTTCAAAACATTTCAAACAATTCATCATGTGCCAAAATGCGTTGGCATTTGTCCTCCGCTCGCTTGTTGTTGGTGATGCTCCTGCATCATATGTCGTATATATCATAGTTTTAAGGGCTTCAAAAAACCACCGTCAAACTTGAAAACCACCTCAAGATCTTCAAAACCTATTACTATCCAAAAAGATAACTGAACAAGTCATCACTGCATTTCTGTTCATATCTGTCTTGAGTGTAGCTATTCAACCAGTTTAAATACATAACCAGAACCCCATGTCCACAAAACTCAAAATTAAACTCACCATCAGTTACATTAACCGGGGCTAAAAATAACCTGGTTATTATCTAAAACCCTAAATCAAAATAAATATAAAAACTCCAGCTTCTTCTGTGAAAGTCTATCTGCCTTTTTTTGAAAGTCTATCTGCCTCAGCTTTCAGTTTCTGAAGACATAATCGAATGAAATTGAGTCAAAGTTGCAAACTGAAGCCTTTTTCTGCTCCCCCAGAGATTTCAAATGAATATTAAGCAGCTATCCCGTCCCCGGAGATTTCAGATGAATATTAAGCAGCTATCCCGTCCCCTTCATCCAGTTGATCATTAATATCGAATCTCCATGTACCTGTAAAAACCTTACAGATTTTTCCAGTGCTATTTTGATAAAAAAAATCCGAGAGCCGTCAGTTCAGTATAATGGTTTGAACCCTTACCTAAGCATACCTTCATGCTAATAAAATGATTTTCAGAGATATAGAACAAACCCTGCACTACCATCAAAAAAGCCCCAAATCTATGCCTTGTTTATTATAAACTCCTGTAACTGCCTCTCTGATTTCAGATTTCTGCTCCCCCAGAGATTTTAGATGGATCATTAATATCGAATCTCCATATACCTGTAAGGTCTTTATGGATTTTTCCAGATGAATCATTAATATCGAATCTCCATGTACTTGTAAGGTCTTTATGGATTTTTCCATTGCTATTCAGGTCTTTATGGATTTTTCCATTGCTATTTTGATTTGCTATTTTGATTAAAAATCTGAGAACCATTAGTTTAACATAATTGTTTGAACCCTTACCTAAAACTACCTTCACGTTAATAAAATGATTTTCAAAGACATCAAACACACCTTACATTACTATTATTCTGACTTGAGCCGTCAAAAGAAGCCCCACACCTATGCCTTGTTTATTATCAACTCCTGTAACTGCCTCTCTGATTTCAGAACCACTAAAATCTTATATGCCTATACCAATGCCTTAATTTAATGAGCCAGTTGAAAAGAAATCATTTATTTTT
>ML777473.1:29397-42949 GCA_009831015.1 Picea engelmannii
ATACCATACCATATCATTGTATTGTGACATTTACCAGTCTTCTCTCTGCATACTGGTTATTTCATATCCATTTTTTCACTATCAACCCAATTTCCTTATTAGATATAGATACAAAGCCCTTAACATTGCGTTGTGGCATTTAAACCAATAGATTTGGGCAAATCAGCCTCATATCTTGCACTTGTCGTAGAATTAACCTAGGGTTACCATAACAGAAGGTTATAAAAACTGAAGTTAATCCTCCAGGGAAACTTAGATTAATGAATATAGAAAAATAATACAAAATTGAGCTTACACATGTCCAAAGAATAATATACTTCAGAATTCTTTGTCAGTGACCGAGAAAGAAGAAAAATCCTCATTCTCTAAGCCAATAGTTAGAGGCTAGAGCATGTAACCAGCATGGTTGCAACATTTCTAAAATGAAACAGTAGAAGAAATATAGTCCACCTTAACTGGCATCAAATGAGAATGCTTATGAACTCTCTTTACTAAATATTCCATACTAACGAAGACCTAAATCAATCCATCTCTGCCTACCTGGACAATTCTGCAGCCTTCTTTGGCATCTCTATATATTCCAATCGAACAAAATCTGGATGCTTTGGAACTAAGTGGGATTCTAAACTGTATGGTCAATTCCTATTCCTATCCTGGTGAAAGAACAAATTTTCAATGCATGCATTGATATTAATTACAAAACTTTTTCAATGAGGTCCTCTTGTCATCTTGATCGCGCTTTACTCAACTAGGAATATTTGCCTCTTTTGAGCTCTATCTTGTGCCTCCTCACCTCTGCACGGAAGCATTGTTCTTTGACACCGTCATTTGGTTATGAAGATCATTTGAAATGTTGGTGCCCAACAAAGTTACGTCTGGAGCGCTCGGATCAAGAAAACATGAACAGACAGTGTCTTTTGTAGGCATTGCACCATCCTTCTCAAACACAAATGAGGACTCGGAGGAACAAGGATACATTGGCCTTCCAAGTCTCTGGGGCTTGTCATATGTTGAGCCTAAAGCTGAACTACCAGAACTTTTCTCAAAATGCCCATACTCATCATAGATTTGAAAATCGGTTTTTGTTTTCTGTCCAGTATCTGAATGAGATGATGATGATGGCCGAGATATGCGAGGCATGTTTTTCTCTTGCCAATGCTCAAGGCACAATGCCAACTGCAAAACCCATCCAGAACTATCTTTCAATAAAAATAAATATCCCTGTCTCCTCCTCTTTGCAAATATAAGAGAGGGGAAAAAGAGATGGTCAAAAACCCAGATGGGAATACGTACCTTCGATTTCAGATACACATTGCAATATAAGAGAGGGAAAAAGAGATGGTCAAAAACCCAGATGGGAATACGTACCTTCGATTTCAGATACACATTGTAATCTTTCAAGACTTGACGTGTTTTCCTCATCTGCTCTACCTCCTGGCCCAAACACAAAACTTATGAGCAACAACCCCTTCGAGCAAAACCAGATAAATGGCACAGGGTGACATTCCAATTTCACTTAACCCAGCAATGGCACAGTCCAAAAATAACTAACAATAGATCAAACATGAAAGAAGTGAATAAAAAGAACCAACCGTTATCAATGTTGCATTTTGTAAGGGCAGCTCGTTCGCTTTCTCTGTCAGCTCCTTTCGTGTCTGAATTGGACAGAATATTGCATTTTCAGTCTCTTAGAAAAAGTCTCTCACACGCACATCATCTGTACCCACACTCATGCATATCCTTATCTGACTGAACATATACAACTAGGTTTGCAAGCACACACATGCACAAGCACAAAGACATGTCCATACACACCTATGCATATCCCTATACACATGCACACATACATTTGCAGAGAGATACACACATACCCACATCTGCAGCAATATACATACACATAAACAATGTCTGTATACACATGCACACATACATTTGCAGAGAGATACACATACCCACATCTGCAGCAAAATACATACACATAAACAATGTTTGTATTGAATGTGTGCGCATATTTATTCATACACATACATAAAACAAACACACATTTACATCTACACCTACACAGAGATTCACAAACACAAGAACAATGGCTGACACACATACCTACATGTATATGTTGCCAAAGACACAGGTGTGTACACAAATTTGTAATAGAGTATATACAATACACATATCAAATAGAGATGTATATATATACACGATACGCAGAGATACATATACACAACATAGGCACAGTAACAGATACACAAAGATATATGTACACAACACAAGGGCGGTCATAGACACACAGTACACATATGCTCATAATTTCAATCTCTATGACTCGTAATTTCAATCTCTATGACTGGGACATCTTCAAATCACATTCCTACCCGCAAGTGTACAAAGCGAACAGTAAAAGCCCAGAGATACATATACACAACATAGGCACAGTAACAGATACACAAAGATATATGTACACAACACAAGGGCGATCATAGACACACAGTACACATATGCTCATAATTTCAATCTCTATGACTCATAATTTCAATCTTTGTGACTGGGACATCTTCAAATCACATTCCTACCCGCAAGTGTACAAAGCGAACAGTAAAAGCCCAGTAGTTTGTCTTTGCATGCCCTGAAAATATGGCAGACCCTCCTCAAGACAGTGACACAAACAATACACATACGTACATGCATACAGAGCTACAGACAAAGAGGTATATACAGAGATGCATATACACAGTGGCAATGACATACACATACAATACATGTCTATGTCTGTGTATACAACATGCTTGAGGTATATACATAGATATACACAGTGGCAATGACATGCACATACAATACATGTCTATTTGTGTATATAAACATGATTTTGGGTACAGACACACTATATATGAACGAAAACCTACATTATCAATAAGTATAGCAGAGCAGGTTGAGGGGTGTATAAACCTTTTTCTTTGGCGCTCTTCTCCTGGGCCGATTCTTCGTTATCACATTCTGCATTTCATTGAAAAAAACTATACCCATGTCAGATTTTTCAAAAAAAACCATCAATTCAAAGCAAGACCCACAATCTTAAATGCCAAAAAACAAGGGCCCAACATAGGGATTAACAGATTAGAGACCACTTACCTCTGAGTTGGGACGAGAAGTGGGTGGCAGGCGGCGCTCTGGTGGTGGAGCCATACCCATCCCGCGATGTTGAAGCTCATAGTCGTTTTCTCTCTCGTCTCTCTTAGGGAACAGTTTGGAGTTGCAGATGCCACTGCTCTCCTCTCTCTGAATGGCAGATCGCCTGCGCTTTGACCCCCATTGAAGAAAGAGTGTGCACTTCGACCCCCGTTGAAGAGAGAGTCTCCAGTAAAAATGGAAGCGGGTTATAATGCCTGCAGCTTCAATTTCATCTGCTGTAAACTGAGAATCCTCGGAAATCCCAACCCTACTGCGCTTCATCTCTTCAAAAGCTCTTCTGCTTCTGCTGCTCCTCAGCTTCAAAATCTCCTCTGCGTTTACTGCTGCGCCTCCTCAAAATCCCTTCTAATATATAGAAGAAGAGAGCAGAGGTGGAGGAAAGAATGCACGCTGGGATTGGTATTGATATTGGTATGCATAGCAGTTCTGATTAATTGTCACCACCACCATCGTCTTTGTCATCGACTGTATGTTATTGTAAGAGTGAAGTGTGTAATGGTCTACCCTTTTGTCCATTGATAGGTATGTCTGATTATGCCACGTGGATGTTTACTTGAAACTCATTGGGTGGGAGTTTTGAGGATCTTTTGAGGTCCGCCTCCTTCCAACCCTACTACAATAACCACGTTGAATTTTTTCCAGATTTCTAGTTATCCACTCTGATCAAGGTATTGATGTAAAACTTTGGTGGTGAAGACTTTGAAGTCTTCCAGATTTCCAATTATCCACTCTGATCAAGGTATTAATGTAAAACTTTGGTGGTGAAGGCTTTGAAGCAAAGTCACTAATGGTGTGCATATATATGTATGCAACTATATATATTTTAATTTATATTATTGTTTAAATTTTAATAATTTGTAATGGTTTAATGAAGTGGTTGAAATTCAATGGTGTGATTTGTATTCATGGATTTGATTTTGATTATAGATCTTTACCTTTGACAAAGTTTAAATCCAAAATTCAGAGCAGATAGGGTAGGGTAATGTAGGATATGTATACCTCTTTAGACTTTAGTTAGGGTATGGTAGGGTATGTATACTTCTCTAGACTTTAGTAGTCAAATTGTAGGGTCTCTTGTCCCACAAACAAAGGTGTATCATATACCAATTTGGTTAAAAATAGATTATTGTTATTATTATTATATTGAAGATTTTTAACTCTTGGCAAAGTTCCATTGAAGAGAATTTTGATAACTAAACTCAATTGATTTTAGACAAAAATAAAGTTGATTGTTTTTTAAAGGATTTAAATAATGAATTAAATATCCCATCAAAAAATACAATATTGAATACTTTATCATAATTTTAGAGCAATTATCTCTACTCCCATTAACAAGTTCTCTATGAAGGTGTTGTGTAAAAAGGAAAATAGGCAACTCTCTCTGCTTCCATTAATAAGTTCCAAGTTCTCTATAAGGTGTTGTGTAAAAAGGAAAATAGAATGACCAGCCCTTGGTATGATAATGAGTGTAAGATTGTTAGAAAAGCCATTAAAAATGCTTTGATGAATCCATAAAATTCAATAACAGAAATAGATACAAAGCCCTAATTAGAAGGAAAAAGAGAATATGTAAAAATAAAAAGCAAGAGAGATCCTAAGAAAGTCTAGAGGCAAATTTTGACTTGAAAATTAAAGAAAGTCGTAGTCTAAACGTTCTACTAAATGACTCTTCTATGGTGACTTTTTCCGGGGATATTTTCCCAAAATCCAGCAAGAAATTGTTAGATCCACAGATTTGAGTGCTTATTTCTATATAATCTGAGTGCCCTGGGGTTTTTCAGCATGTTGTTTCCATTTTTGCATTCAAAAATGGATTTTAAACAACAAAAAATAGTGATTTTGAGCAAATTATGTCATTGGATTCCGACAAAAAAAAGGTATTTCATAAAATAATTAAACAACGCCTTAAAGAAAACAATATGATTTCATTGTGGCATTGAAATTCATACCTTAAACATCTTTATGAATCTCCTAATGCGATGGACAACATTCAAACCATTCCTACATAGGAATAACTTTTTTCAATAGAAAACATAGAGTTTGGGGTTAAGTAGCTTGCAAAAAGGAAAGCTAAGGACATCAAAGGCTACAACGTTGAAATCTTAAAATTTGGAGGGCCTAACATCATCCCTCACATCCATAAGTTTTTCAATTTCACAGTTAATAAGGGCTTTCCTAAACCCTAGACTCGAAGCCTCATTATACCTATTTTAAAAAGTGGTGATAAAAATAATTGTTCTAATTATAGGACCATTATGATTAGCCTCCTTTGAGCCAAGTTATAGGAATTGTTTTGGAAAAGAAGATCATTGTATGGCTAGAAAGCCACATAAAAAGAATTGAAGGTCGAGCAGGATTTAGGAGCTATCATTCAACTATGGACCATCTTGTCACGCTTAGGATCATCATGGAGGAGTTTCGTAATAATAAAACCAATCTCATGTGTTGTTTCGTTGACTTTAGAAAAGTTTTTTATACAAATCCTAGGACTAACCTTTGGAATAGGTTTAAAGAGATAAAAGTTCCTTTCGAGTTGAAAGTTGTTGCGGTAAGGTTGTACGATAACGTTATTGACAAGTTTAGGAATGTTGAAGGTTGGTCAAAACAAATTAATTGTAATATAAGTGTTAAGCAAGGTAATCCCATGTCGCCTACCCTTTTTAGGGTATACATTAACAAGTTAGAGGATTGTTTGGAAGAAGTAGGTTGTGTCACCTCGACTCTCACGGGTATGATCACCATCCTTCTTTTTTACACCGATGATATTGTTCTCATGGTGAGGAGTCCCTATGATCTCTACAAACAACTAAAAATCCTCAAGGATTTTTGCTCTAGTATGTGTATGATTGTTAACACTAACAGAATGAAGGATGTGATAATTAAATCTAAAAATATCACTTACGTTAATTTTGTGTATGACAAAAATAGCTTGGAGGAAGTGAATTCATATAAATATCTCAGAATTGATCTTCATCACAAGTTTAACTAGAATTATAGCATTGAGAAAATGATAAATGGAGGGTGGAAAGCTTATTATGGACTTGAAAACAATTGTAAATTAGTGAACCTTTGGCTATGGGATAAGAAGAAACTTCTCTTTAAGACTCTCGTCACTCATGTTATCTTATATAGTTGTGAAGTCTGGGGCCATAGTGTTTCTAGAGAATCTTGGAGAAAGATAGAGCAAATCCAAAAGTGTTTTATAACTTGTAATCTCAAAATTAAGGCAATACACCCTATCATATCCTCCTCGTAAAAGCAAGTCTTTACCCCATTGAGAGAACATCTATGACTAGGTATCTAATGTACAAGAACAAGATAAACAACATGGAAGACATGAAACTTCCTAAGATTTATTCAAACTCCAATAAAAACCACCTACGACTCAAGAAGGGACGACATAAAGATGTTAAGTTTTGGCTACGTCATTGAGAAATAAAGGAAGAGGTCACTCCATAAAATAACGATAATATTAAAATATCATTAAATCCAATTTTAAGGAGAAATTGTGGTGCAATAAAGAATTAGAGGATAAACACCTGGATGGGGTGATGGGGCCAGACACCTGGCGCACAGAGCAGCCGAGGGGAAGCCAGCAGTGCATGGAGCCATGTGCCCGGCTCGTGCCCACTGTTGTCGACGCCCCCATGCAATAAATGGGCATTACGTCAATGGGAGAGGCATTTAATCCAGCCTCCTCGACCGCCTTTTCACCAAATGCAATGACGAGGGATGGTTATGTTCTCGCCCTGCAGCTCGGGTCTGGTTCGACTGGCTCGCTCATGGTTCTTCTACCCTCCGACCGCTCCTTGCCCTCAACCTTGGCTCCGCGGACCTCCCCCACCCACCTGGCCTCACCATGTCGCGCTAGAGACTTCGACCACGCTAAGGTTCACCTTGGCACCCTCGGCCTCGCGCTTCAAATTCACCTCCTAGCTCGCCTCCAACCTCTTCCTCGTCGTTTCGATCACCTGCGTCAACCACCCACACTCCCCCCACCGAGCCCATTTCATCCTTCGATTGCCTGGCCATCATCGACACACGCCTGAACCCGTCATGGCGTAACCTTCTCGCCCCCTCCACCTCCAGGTACCCCTCTCCTCCTCCTGTGCCGGGTTTGGCCTCTATGAATTCACCCACTAGGATGCCTGGCCATGGTCGACCAGAGCATAAAAAGAAGCCACCGTCCTTCAATCCGTCGCGCAAAGACCTCACTATCCTGCATGACTTGGTCTTCGAACTCCGTCAAGGAGTGGAGGACCTTCAGTTTCGAGTACAGTAGATGGATGGGCGACTGGCATTACTCCTCCATCTTCTTTCTACCTCCCACGAAGCCTCTCCCGCAGAGTCGGACGAAGCACCTTCCACTGCAAGCGAGCACGAGAGTTGCAAGCAGCAGGGCGCCGCAGAGGACAACGAGGAGCCGGGTCAGCAGAAGTTCCAGCAAGAATTCATGGCCACAGATGGGCAGGAGCAAACACCATCAAGCAAGGTCGAGGCGGATAAAGGAAGGCAGGACGCAAAGGAGACGACAGACATCAGTCTACAGGTGCACACCCCGACGGCAGATGCTAATGAGGACGCGTGCACTGACATGCAGTGGGCAACCAGCGGGACACTTGTCGTAGAGGAGTCGTGGCCAGGCCTTCTACTAGAGTATGTGCCAGATTATACTCCACTTGTCTGACCCCTATAGGGGGTTGTTACTCTTTTTTAGATTTTACTCTAGTAGTTAAGTTGTATGTTTACTCTAAGACTGATAGAAACACTGATGTTAGGACTGCCCGGTTGGCTGAATTGGTTTCTCCTCCTGGAGCAATTCAGTAATTACAACCGGTTGACTTTCAGTTTTTTTGTACTCTTGGTTTGGTTCTTGGAAGGCCTCTATATATAAACTTACTTACTTACAAAAAAAAAAAGAATTAGAGGATAAAATAAAATTAAGATACTATAAGGAGGTGATCAACCCTAATCTAAAAGATAAAAAATTACCTCTCTATTTTGACACGTAAAGAAAAAACAAACATTATTGAAATAAGCTTATAAACTCTCACAAGTTCCATATTGAAACTGTAAGGTACCAGATCTATTATAATAATTGAAAACAAAAATATTGTAGAGAATAACAATGGAACAACACAATAGATGAAACCACAACACCAAAATAATACCTTTGTTGATAAGAAACAATGTTCACTTGCCTCTTCGAGGAGGCAACCTCCAACGTAGCAATGCTCTATTACAATAATTCTCAAGACAAAACTTATCTTGCCCTTGACTCCTATTTATACTAAATCTATCTATCAAAAGAACAATCTAGAGGAAGATCTTCTGGAAGAGGAAGCTTCTATTAGGTCTTCTTACATTTGTCTTGTTCTTCCTTATTACTAGGCCTTATTAATATCGGCCTTTATTACATGGAAAACATATTATTCTACCTATGTGAGGGGTTAGGGAGGTTAGGTCCCTAACATCCCCTCCCCCTTAAAATGAAGCCTTGTCCTCAAGGCTTGAGATGAGGAAATTGTTGCAGAATGGTAGTTGGCTCCCAGGTGGCATCTGTTGGAGTTGTATCTTTCCACTGTACTAACACTTCCTTGATCGTGTGTTGATGGAGAGGACCCTCATGCTAGTCCAAGACTGCTTTTGGCTACAACCAGATGGAGCCTTCTTCATCCAACTCGGGAAGGTTGGTTTGAGTTTGACACTTAGTTCCAATCACCTTCTTTAACCATGAGACATGAAAAATAGGATGGATCTTAGAATGACTAGGAAAAGCTAACTGATAGGCCACTTGTCCCATGCGCTTGAGAACTGTATAAGGATCATAATATTTAGGTGTTAGTTTATGACAATGTTTGGCCTTGAGTGAAGTATGCTTATAAGGTTATAGTCGAAGAAACACCTGGTCTCCTTCAACAAATTGACATTCGGAGCGACCTTGATCTGCTTGTTGCTTCATGTGATTCTAAGCCATGACCAAATTCTCTTTGAGGGTACAGAGAATAGCCTCACGAACTATAAGAGTTTGGTCAACCGATTGGACCTTCGAGACACCGGGCATGTATGAGAGAACTAAAGGGGGATTTTGTCCATTTACTGCTTCAAAAGGAGTCATGTGAGTAGTTGTATGGTAAGAAGTGTTGTACCATCATTCAACTAGTGATAATCATTGAGCCCATTGATTTTGTCTTTCAGATGAAAAACATCTCAAATACGTTTCCAAAAACTTGTTGACAACTTTAGTTTGACCATCAGTCTGGGGATGATAGGCGGTGTTGAGATGCAATTGGGTGCCCTATAGCCAGAACATTTCTTGCCAAAAATTGTTGGTGAAAGAGGGATCTCGATCAGAAACAATAGAATGAGGCATGCCATGAAGCTTGAAGACATGATCCATGAAAAGTTGAGACATTATGGAGATGGTAAATGGGTGTTGAAGAGCACAAAAATGATCATACTTGGAAAGACAATCAACTACCACCATGATGATTGACTTATTTCCCGATTTAGGTAAGCCAACAATGAAATCCATAGAGATATCCCTCCAAATAGCAGGTGGAATCAGAAGCAGTTGTAGTGTGCAAGGAGCTTTGATTGTTTCTCCCTTGTTGCATTTACAAACATCACATTTCGCCACAAAAGTGTGAACACCCTGTTTCATACCATCCTAGAAAAAAAACATTTGACCTGGTCATAGGTTTTGGTAAAACCTGAGTGCCCAGTTGTGGGTGCAACATGAAGCTCAAAAAGCATCGTGGATTTAAGTTGTGACTGTTTACTTAAATACAGACGACCTTTGTAGCGAAGCTCATCATTGTGCCAAGAGTACCCCAGGGAAACTGGAGAATTGGCTTGCAATTGTTGGACTAGATGCGAAATTTTGGGATCTTGCAGCCATTCCTGGCGAACATCTTGGAACTAATCTGGTACAATGAAGGAAAGGGAAAAAAGGGACCCTTCATCTTCATATTTTCTTGAAAGAGCGTCAACAACCACATTGTATTTTCCTTTCTTGTAAATGATCTCATAATCATATCCAAATAGCTTAGTTGCCCATTTTTGTTACTCTGGGGATGAAGGCCATTGCTCCAGAAAATACTTGAGGCTTTGATGATCTGTCTTAATTTGGAAGTGTTTCCCTAATAGATAAGGGCACCAGAGGTTCATTGCATGCATAATATCTAACATTTAATTTTCATAGATTGATTGGCCCAAATGTCACTCTGACAGTTGTTTGCTGGCAAAGGCCAAAGGTCGGCCATCTTGCATAAGGACTGCTCTAATTCCTCTCCCGGAAGCATCACATTCCAGGACAAAGGTCTTTGTGAAGTCGGGAAGGGCCAGGACATAAGTGGTGCACATAGTCGCTTTCAAGGCTTGAAAGGCTTTATCAACTACGAGAGTCCAAGTGAAAGAATTCTTTTTAAGGAGAGCAGTGAGAGGCGCCACAATCTTTCTATAATTCTTAACAAACTTGCAATAATAGCCTGTTAAGCCCAGAAAACCATGCAATATTTTGAGAGTCTTGGGGCGAGGCCAATCCTGCATAGCTTCAATCTTCTTAGGATCCACCTTGACACCTGCCTTGCCAACAATATGACCCAAGTACTCGACTTTTGAGGCTCCAAAAGCACATTTATATTGTTTGAGGAAAAGTTCGTGCTAAGAGAGTAGATGAAGAAATCAATCCACATGAGCAAGATGGGTTGTCCAGGTTTTACTATATATGAGAATATCATCAAAGAAAACTAAGACAAAATGACAGAGAAAATGACAGAAGACATGATTCACGAGGCTTTGGAAAGTGGAGGGAGCATTACACAAGCCAAAGGACATGACCAAGAAATCATAGTGGCCCTCATGAGTTCGAAATGCAGTCTTAGGGATGTCAACCTCTTTTCATACGTATCTAGTGGTAGCTAGAACGAAGATCAAGTTTAGTAAAGAACTAAGCACCACTTAATTCATCCAAGAGATCATCAATGATAGGAATGGGAAATTTGTCTTTGATGGTGAGTTTGTTGAGGGTGCAAAAGTTAGGACATGTGCGCCAAGAGCCTTCTTTCTTAAGTACCATGACCACAGGAGAAGAATAGGGGTTAGTAATAGGACGAATAACGCTTGTGACAAGCAATTCTTGAACAATTTTCTCAATTTCATTTTTCTGGGCAAAGGGATGATGATATGGACGAAAATTGGGAGGAAGGTTGTCAGGGATGAGGGTAATGGAATGATCATGAACACCACGGGAAGGAGGAATTCCCTGGGGAGTGGAAAAAACAACTTGATGTTTGGAGAGGATGGATTGGAGGTCAGGAGACACAAAGGGTGTCTCAACGTTTTTGAATGGAATGGAGTTGTGCAATAATGTCGAAATGACCTTTTCTTAGGATCTTTTCCATGCGATGGGAATTGACGATCTCAAGGGAACCTACTATGATTCCTTGGAACTTTTATTGTTGGCCCTTCTGGTTTAATTGCATGGTTAATTCTTTAAAATCCATGAGAACGGGGCCCAAATTCCTTAGCCATTCGACACCCAACACAATGTCACAACCACCCATGTTGATAACAAACATATGAGATTTCATGTGGTACTGACCAATTTGGAGACACACATTTTCAAAACACGCCCCACATTTCATGGACCCAACATTGGAAATCATGATTTGAAACTTGTTGACTACTCAGATATAGTAAGTAGTTTCTTGGGCAATGTAGTAATGAACAAAATTATGGGTGTTTCCACTGTCAACGAGGATGATGACCTTTCGATGCTTAATGTAACCAATGAGCTTGAAGGTTTGGGGAGCAGAGAAGCCAGTAAGAGCATTCAGGGAAATGACCGGTTCAACTTCTGGAGGGTCGGAAGGTTTAGTCATGTCAGTGGGTTCAAGTAACTCGACCACAGGAGGAGCCTCAACATCTTCTTCAGAAACATCCTTAGAGATGGCCATAAAGATATTTTGTTCCTTACACTTGTGCCTAGGAAAATATTTATCATCACAATTATAACAAAGGCCCTTGAGTTGGCATTCAACCATTTCTTCCTTGGTCAATTTATGGATCTTTAGTGGAGTGGAAGGAGGAGTGGGAGTGATTGGTTTAGGGCGAGGAATGAAGGAGGGTTTTATGGTTTGAGAAGAGACAACTCGTTGTGATTCCTTAGCTATTTTAGTAGCTTCCACCCAACTTTGAGGGCAAGCCATGAGGACGTGGGCATGGATCTCATCCTTGAGGCCACTAATAAAGCATTCTAAAAAAAAACATCAAATGTGCCCTCTGTGAGGAAAGCCAATCGCTCAAAAGCAGCTATAAAAACTTCCACTGTGCCAGATTGTTTCAACTTTTCAAATGGCCTAAATGGTTGGTGTCAGTGTCAAAGCATTCATAAAGCTCTGCAAAAAATTGTGTCCAAGCCACATACCCATGGTAGGCATTTTTTCTCCATTTCCACCATTGCCAACGTTCTTGATCTAGATGGAGAACACCATATTGTAGTTTGACCAACTCATTTGTAATGTCGTACAAAAAGAAATAATGTTCCATTTGAGTTACCTAGCCGGTGGGATCTGAGCCATCAATTTTTTTCACATCCACGCGTGGAAGGCGTAGGTCATGCTGAAAATGATGGGTCTAAAAAGTCTGGGATTGGAGGAAGTTTCACCTTCAGGGTGCAAAGGTGGGTGATCCGGATTATTTTCGGCACGAAATGAGAGCGGAGATATAATAAATAAATGCACAGAGATATTGTCGATATTCAATACTATAACAGAAATGTATCAGAGATGCAACCATAAACACAGATATACAGTAATACACGATTTCTATTAATCAGAGAAATGTATAGAGACTATAAAAATACAGAGTGAAAGACTTGCTAGAATGGTGGCAGCTTATCTTTGAGAAGAGATGTGATGGCTACTCGCATTCGCAAGATGATCATTACAATGAGGCTTTGAAGGCCCTTTTACAATAAATAGGAATGCCAAAAGTCTTAGACATCCAAAAACCCAACCCTAGGAGATTGTAATGTCCCCCACCTCTTAGAGAGGTGAGGAGGAGACTCAGTGGCCTGGGCACCCCCACTAGGTCATAGTCTCACACTGAAGGGGGGGAAAGTCAAGAAGTTAAAAGTTATAATTTTAAGTTGACTTAAGAAAGGGAAAGGATAAAGGAGTAATAGATAACTCAACAAAAGAATAGAATATTAACCTTGAGAGTTAACCTAACTCAACAGAGAATTAGAAGGAAAAGTATAAGTAAGAGGCTGGGGTGCACCTATTACTCATTCTGGTTTTGGATTAGCATTTGCTATTTCTCTTGAGCATTCAGTTTGGGGGTTTTGTTGTACAAACCCTTG
>ML777473.1:44232-75862 GCA_009831015.1 Picea engelmannii
GATCTCGAAAAACCTTCATTTGGACCCTCAAAATGGCCCCGGAAGTTAAAACCTGCTAAAAATAGTAAATTGCCAAAATGGCCAGAAAACTGTTTTGAGCCATTTGGAAAAGGTGGGTGGCCACTGATATCCACCTGGATCAGTGGGTCAGAGAAGGTAAGGTCTCCAAGGATATTCATCTTAGCGTAGATCATGCCAGTGAAGGATGCAAGCTGGGTAGAGAGGTCATGTTTCATGGTTTCCATTGATTCAATGTAAACTTAACAGAGAGTTATGGTACAAGTTCAGATCCAGTACGCCTCTCGACAGCGAACCCATCAACAAAATTGGCTTGGATTTTAAACGAAAATCAACAAGGGCTTAGGATACAATAGGAACTAAACTACAAATGACCAGCGAGCGATATATTTAAAAAATCCTAACATAATCCTCTTAAACTTTGTTCAACATATTCATGTAAGGATGAAATACAGACTTAACCATAAGCTATATGAATACACAATTCTCACTAAACAAGGAGGATTAGACCAATGTACAGAGTTCAAAAAACATCTGGAATTTACAGGGAAGAATTTAAAATATAACACTGTAGCAATTGTTTATTTGCCAGCAAATGTAACACTTGACATTTAGACCTTCAAATGATTCTACAGTGACTCTATCCATCTACTGCACTGATACTCTCATAAAATAAATAAATTCAGCTTATAAATACCAGAAATCAATGAAACATGTGTGTTGAAGATGTACTTCCGGACCTTTCTCTCCCTTCCTTCCTTCGCTTGCTAATCACCAAGACTTCACTGGTACCTCCCAACCAACGTTAGGGGTACTCTTCTTCCCCCTTAGTCCCCCGAGCCACAAAGGAGCCAAGCAAAAAGACCAGAACACAATAGCTTCCAGACTTGCCTCGCAAGGAAGAGATTCCACTCTTTTACAAGCCTGGATGTCCCAACTCTCACAAGTAAAAACACAATCAATCAAAAATTCGATAGCGTAACAGTGCATTCCCCAGGGTCCGATCCCCTTTTCTTCTGCATCCCTTTCTTTATAAAATTCTCCCTCACGGACATCTGTCCCTCATGCAGAATTCGTTAATTTTCATAAATTCAGTTCAAGGATTATTCATCCACTACATGTGTCACATTCTCCTCAGGTTGCACAAGTAATTTCTCTTTTATTTTTTTATTTAAAATCCACCTTTCCTCACAATTCCCGATGTGTTCCTAAATTTCCTCTTAGTTGTCTCTTAGTTTTCCCAAATCCATTAATTAAAGGTTGTGAACTGACTAGATTTTAGTTAGGGTTGGATTAGGGGTCTTCTTAGTTAGGATAGGGTTGGTTGACTCAAATTCTATTCTATGCACAAGCCATTCTCTCAAGTTGCAATTATTTTTAAACAAGGATTTCTTTCTAACAATCTCATGCACCATTGTGTGTTTTATCAATTCTTTAGGTTATTTCTTACTATTTCCTAACCATCGATTTCCTTCACATCTTAACTCATGTCACAATTCAATTAGCCCCTTTATTAAAATTCATGGTTGGCTTTAATAATTAATGCTCTATTGTTTAAATAAATTAATTTTATCCTTCAAGGTCAAATCATTCCAGTGTTTTCTATGCCACCTATGTTTATTGACTCAAGTTTCAAATGTGTGACGTTCCCTTCAAGATGCAACTCATGCTCCAAGGGTGCCACTCACATATTCTATGGAGGAATTCATGTTTTTATTGATGGTGGCAATATTGGCACTGAGTTGTCGCACTTCCTATTGGGTCTCTGCGAAAGCAAAGGACAAGGAATTGAATCGGGCTTCCAAGTCTTGGCTACGGGTGTGGGCCATGATGAAGGAGGAAAACGTAAAGGGATTGGCGGGACCACACATTAAATGGGATATGGGTGAATGGTATAACAACGACTAGGATGACAAGGGAATCCAATGGGGTAAGGCCCAAATAAGGGGGTCGGAAGGGGTTTGGGGCCACGAGAATTTTTTTTTCCTAAAAAATGATAGGTATACCTATAATCAAGGCGAAGAGAGGAATCCAATGAGATAAGGCCCAAATAATGGTGCTAGTAGGTTCCAGACTCTTTTTGTAGTGTTGATATGCCCAAATTCTTAACAAGAAGAAATGTGTACTAATTTCACAACAAAAAAGTAGGAGGTCAGGTTGCACGAAAATAGATCTTGTCTGTTCAGTTTCCGTCCCAAGGGTTAGGGTATTTGGGGTTTCTAGAGACAAGGGTTTGCTTTGTACTATAACTCTCTAATATATGTGCGGGGTCCAATAGTAGTACTCGACCCAATATCTCAGGGCATCAATTAAGGAGGCTAGACTATTCCCTTAGCCATACTACCCGACTACTCAGGTGCTAGAGAGTATCTTCCCGAGTGTTGTTCTCGGTGGCACTATAGCAGTCAGGCAGTCGATTGGTTTATCTATGGAGGGATTCAAGATATCTAGGTCAATCTGTATACAGATTTTGTCTGATGCGCTACCCCTCTAACAACAAGGGTTACAAGGGTGGTCAATAATGTGCGCTTAAGTACCACTTGTAGTTCCTACGTGTATGCTTTCCCGACCATGGATTTATGCATTGAACGAGATATCTCTGTAGCTTTAAGATGTCGAAATACATCTCTACCCTGAAAAAAATAACCTGCAATTTTCTGCCAAGGAAAGTGCCTTGATACCACTTGTAAGGTACCATATCTTTTATAATAGCCGAAAATAGAAATATTGCATAGAATAACGACGAAACAACATAATAGATGAAACCACAACACAAAAATAATACATTTGTTGATAGGAAATAATCTTCACTTGCCTCTTCGAGGGGGCAACCACCAATAGAGAAACGCCCTATTTTAATAGTTCTCAAGACAAAACTTCTCATGCCCTCGATTCCTATTTATACTAAATCTATCTACCAAAAGAACAATCTAGAGGAAGATCTTATAGAAGAAAAAAACTTCTATTAAGTCTTCTTACATTTGACTTATTCTTCCTTATTACTAGGCCTTATTAATACTAGCCTGTATTACATGGAAAATATATTATTCTACCTATGTGAGGGGTTATGGAGGTTAAGTCCCTAAAAAAAACAACACATTGGATAGTTCCCAAAATGTCGTGGGTCGAAAGAATTTGTCATCTTTGCGACAGTAAGAGAGTTGATGATGAAAATCACTATTTCTTATAATTTCTCACGTACACCTACATTAAATCACAATTTCAAAATATTTATTACAATACCAACCTTCCTAACCTTTTAACTCATCAAAACTATGGTGCTCAAAGAATGCTTCTCTTAAATATTTTCAAGCACAAAAAAACTTTCTAACGCAAACCAAGTAATTCCTTACCTTTTTTAAGGTCATGTTGTGCCAGCAACAACACCTTCATTTAATTTATATACTTCTACTCTGAAGCCATTATTATAAGTGAAGAAATTGCCCCCCCTTTAAAAGTTCTTACCTCTACAAACTTACAAAATTCTTGCTTGCAAAATGTTGAAGTTCAAATTTCATTTCCTTTTCCTCTAGACTTGAACATCTGAGCAAAATAAAGATCTTGTTCATCGACCAATACATAGTGTATTGGCTACAAATCCCCTTTTCTAGCCGATACATCAACCAAGAATTTGTATTTCTTTCCAATAAAATGCATATCGACAAGGAATTCACATCTTGGGCTAACATTGTGTTTCCTCTAACGTTCTTCTTCTTCCTTAGACAAATTTTGATTTTCTTCCTTTCAAAATCTCCTCACTTTGTCGACGTATCAACCAAAGATCCTCATTTTCGACCAATGTATCGACACAAAATACTCTTCTTCGACGATACACCAGTGGCGAATTCCCATTCCCTACTGATACAACCAAGCCAAGTATAGAATAGATATTCCCATTCTCACATCGACCAAGAATACACATTTTTCATCGATACAGATACCGAGAAATCACTTCTTTTGGTTGATACAACGATTGAGAAATCACTTCTCTTGGCCAATACACACAAAATTTTACTTCCCTCTCGTATTGGCATGAGATTCTCATTACACGCCAACACATGGACAACGAAATCACATTTCCATGTCGATACATGATCCAGATTTATGAGCAAAACGAAATGAAAACACAGATCTTATAATATTAACACAGAGACATAATGAATAGTAACAAAGATACAATAAAACTTGACTTCTATTAAATAAAAAATATGCTGAAATTGTAAAATGTAGACTGAGACAAGCTTGCTAGAATGGTGGCAACTTATCTCTGAGAAGAGATGTGATGACTACGCTCATTCGCAAGAAGATGAGTACAATGTGGCTCCAAAATATTTTTTACATCAAACATGAATGCCAAAACCCTAGACATCCAAAAACCTAACCCTAGGAGATGAAGCGCCAAAAGTCATGTGGGCCCCGTTGGGGTAAGTTGGTACATCAACTTCCCGGAGTCGTAACTTTTGCATATGATCTTAGTTTTAGGTGCACGATAACCCATTGGAAAGGTATATCTGAGGACTGCAAATTATTCCATCACAATCTAAATCAGTTTACAATGTCGTTGTGGCAGGACCAAAAACCATTGTTTAGGGCCTCAAAACGACCCTAAAAGTTTAGGACTCAAAAAGCTAGAAAAAAACTGCCAAGATGAAAACTGAAATTGCTAAGATGAAATCTACATGTGAGCCAGTTGGAATAGGTGGGTGGACATCGATATCCACCTGGATCAATGATTTCGTCTACAATGTGACTGTGGTGGGCCCAAAAAACTTTGTTTAGGGCCTCAAAACGGCCCCAAAATTTTAGGACCCGGAAAGCTAGAAAACAATTGCTAAGATGAAAACTAAAACTGCCAAGATGAAATATGTATGTGAGCCAGTTGCAATAGGTGGGTGGCCACCAATATCCAACTGGATCAATCCTCCCCACTTAGGAAGCAATGGTCTCCATTGCGTTGAGTTCCCCCATTAGATGAGGAATTTTTTGTTGAATTTGGCCCCGTGTGAGCCACTTGCCTTGGTGCAGAAGCTACCCTGCTTTGACAACAGGATAAAGATGAAACTTCTATTTGAGAGTGCCCTTGACTTGTGTGTACACAATATGAATAGTGGATGCGTGTTCCATGCAGTAAGGGTTGAGATATGTCGGTGTCAATTGTTCTGCTACCTCTGAGATGTCCAATAATGGTGGAAAGTATGGTCGAAATAGGTCCACATTAAACATTGGGTGCAAGCCAAGGAAGGGGGGAATGTTGAGCTCAAAATCATTGTCACCCACAACCTTGGTGATGTTATAAGGTCCATAGCCGAGTGGATGAAGCTTCTGATGGGGTCCTATAAGGTGTTCTTTCTGCAAGTGCAACCAAACTTTATCTCCCACCTGAAAATTATGTGGCACCCGGTGTTGATCATGGCGCTGCTTGTACTTGGCATTGGACTTCTGCAAAATATCCTAAACTTGTTGGCAGATATGATGGATTCATTCAATGAACTGGGTGGATTTTTCAGCTTCTGTTTGTGCATGGGATGATTTTACCTGTGTGGACGCAAGGGGTAGTGCACCATCCATGGGACCCAATGATTGAAATCCCAACCCCACCTGAAAGGGGTTGTGGCCGATTGAGCTATGTATGGCTATGTTGTAATTGTGTTGAATACAAGGAAAAATCTCATCCCATGTGCGTGGATGCTTGGAATTGTACATGCACAAAATATGCACGATCATCTTGTTGACGACCTCAGTTTGGCCATCTGTTTGGGGGTGGAAGGTCATGGATTTGGTGAGCTTGGTGTTTAGTCATGACCAGAGGCTTGACCAGAATGTGTTAAGGAATCAACTGTCCCGATCGTAGATGATGGTTTTTGGTATCCCAAAATGTACCCACACTCGTTCAAAGAAGAGTTTGGTAGTGGCCTCTGTTGTGATGCTCTCCTTGTAGGCGACTAGAATCACCATCTTGGAAAATCGATCAACAACCACAAAAACATAGTCATTTCTCTGCTTGGTTGAAGGAAGGTCTGACATGTAGTCTATCAAGATGGATTCCCAGGGCCTGTCAAGAATGGGAAGAGGGGTCTACTTGCCTTGTTTCTTAATGGTCGGTTTGGCAATGGCACAGACCATGCATGACCTAATATACTTCCTGACATCCTATCAGAGTTTCGACCAATAGAAATGTTGTTGCATCACTGCCATTATCTTCTCTATGATGAAGTGTCCTGCTACCCAACTGTAGTGAGATTCCCAAATCAGCTTCGCACACTTGCTTGATGGAACAGAGAGATGGCCCAGATGACACAATAACCCGTCTCGCAAATGAAAATCATTGACAACTGTGTTTGTGCCCAACATCTGGTAGTTAGTGTCGAAGTTAGGATCTTGCTCATAGAGTTGGGGCTATCCGGGGGTCTGATGTCCACATGAGTGTAGCATTGTGGCTAGTACAGAAAAAGGAGGTCGACTAAGGAAGTCAGGGACGTGGTTGGTGCTTCATGTCTTATACTTGATGTTGAGATGGAATTATTGCAAGTATGTGGACCACTTCTGATGGTGGTCATTCTGCAATTTTTCTTCTGTCTGCATGAACTTCATAGGTTTATGATTAATGTGGATGATTGTCTCCTTCTCGAGAATGTAATACCTCCACTGGCGGAAGGCTTGTACAATGGAGTACATTTATTTGTCGTAAGTGGGGTACTTACGAAAGGTATCTAATCTATTCTTACTATGATAGGCCATGGGATGTCCACGTTGAGTGAGAATTGTGCCCATAACATAGTCTGAAGCATCTGTCTCAATCTCAAACGACGATTGTAGGTCGGGTAATGAGAGCACCGGGATGAGCACAAGCGTTGATTCAAATCATCGAACGCTTTCTATTGTTACTATCCCCACATGAATTTTTCCTTGCCACTACCCCTAGTCACTTGGATAAGGGCCCATGCAATGTGGGAGAATCCCAACACGAAACTACGATAGAAATTGACAAGGCCTAAGAAGCTTTGGAGCTCAGTGAGTGTGGTCGGGGCTGGCCAATCACAGATGGCCTGGATTTTGGCTAGATCGACATGCACCCCATGCTCATCAACAATGTATCCTAGGTACTGGACACTGTTCATGCCGAAGGAGAATTTTTCCAAATTTACATATAGCTTGTGTTGTTGTAGAGTGTGCAGAACTTGTTGAATGTGTTGCAAGTGTTCCACCCAATTCTTGTTGAAGATGAGGATGTTATCCAAATACACTACTACAAAATAATTGGTGAAAGGCCAAAATATATCATCCATCATCCTCATGAAAGTTGCTGGGGAATTTTTCAAGCCAAAGGGCATGACCAACCATCCAAAAAGACCTTCTTTGGAATTGAAGGCAATCTTCCATACATCGATTTACTCTATTGGAACCTAGTGGTAGACGGACTTCAGATCAATCTTGCTAAAGTATTTGGCCCCCTTGAGCTCGTCAAGGAGATCGTCAATTCGAGGAATTGGGTACTGGTTCTTGATTGTGATTTTATTTAGGGCTCGATAATCAATGCAAAGTCGCTAGTACCGATCTTTATTTTGCACAAGCATGATTGGGATTCCAAAAGGTGATGAGATTGGGTGGATGTGCCCCTTTTCAAGCAACTCTTGTATCTGGTGCTTTATTTCCTCATTTTCTAACAGAAAACAATGATAGACTAGCCCATTTAGTAGTGGTGCGCCAGGGGTCATATCAATTGAGTGCTAGACCTGACAGTGCAGAGGTACCCCAATGGGTAAGGAGAAGATGTCTTTGTATTCTTCCATGACCTTATCCACTTGCTTCTGTTGCATGGAGAGACATGTCGTAGAGGCCATGGATATGGCTACAACCTTCCGCTTACTCTGAGAGTGAATCACGAAGAAGGAAAACTTCCTGGTATGAGAGATGACCTTCCTAAATTGCTTGGCAGAGATCAAGGAAATGGTGGTAGATGGGACTACCTCTGGTATCCTGTATAATGTCATGTCCAAAGTAATAATAGCACCATGAGGCCTAGACTCATATACAACATGACGTTTCCATAAATAAGGTTGGACCAAAAGAACATCACAAACTTCAAGGGGGGCGACATCACACAATACCTCATCTTTGAAGGGCTTGATTCCATAGGCCATGCGACACTATTGGCCGACGCAAAGATCACTCCCTTGGCAGATCCATTCAATGGTGTACGACTGCGGGTGTGGTGATGTCAGCAGAGCCAACTGCTTGATGACCTCTGCTAAGATGAGGTTCTTTTGGCTACCGATATCAACGATGAAGTGCAACAGAGTACCCTTCACCCACATCTATGAATGAAAAAGGCACACACCTTCCTCTGGTTCATCAGTTTTGTCAAGCTGGACCTTGGTGGTGGTAGCAACGGTGGCACTGGGTTCTGCATTAATGATCCATATCCCTTTTTCTGGTTCTGAATCCGAATCAGAGCCTGCATCTGATTCAAAGGCTTTCACCTCGGCCACCAATGACTACTTTGAGTGACATTCATCGGTGTTATGCTAGAGGCTCTTATGGAACTCACACCATTTCCCAGTTTCTTTCTTTGTCTTCCCATTGTCCTTCTTTGTTTGTGGTTTGGATTGGTTGTCTTAAGTCTGCCCATCCTTTCTCTGCCCTTTTTTCTGCGGGTTGGGGCCGCCTTTTCCTTTCTTCTGTTGTGAGGTATTTTCAGACCCAAACTGTGGTGTCTTTTGTTTACGCTTATGCTCAGATTTGACAACATATCGATAGGTTGTGCCCAATGACAAAATGTCCAGAAAATCCATTTCTATCTGAATGTATCTATGTAGACTGTTGCAATACTTGAGCACCAGATGTCACTTAGAGTCTTTGATACCCATCTTAGTGCGCAAGGTATGGAAGACATTGGTGAACTTTGGCACTGTTTGGTCCCTTTCCTGCCAAAGTGTGGTCCATCTTGTATATGAGTGTCATAAATTCCAACATGGTAGTATTGTTCCTTAATAACATCCCTTAAGGAACCCCAAGTGGGTGCAACTACAAATAATGTATATCCATCTATTTCCTTTTGCTCACAAAAAGTCTCCCACCAATATTTGACATGGGGAATGTCCTTAAGGAGCGCAAATGTAATCTTTTCTGTATCGAAAATGTTGTGGATAGAAGAACTCCCTTCTAGAAAGTTTAACCATTTATCTACAACATCCGCATCTATTTGACCTTCAAATATAGGAATATCAAAATTGATATGTACCTTGAAGGGGGTGGCACCTCCGTTTGAGGTAAATGCATTGCTTGTCGACAACCATCGAAGGATTTGTGCAAATTTTTCCATCATCTCGTTCCTCTGTTGCTCAAGGGCCTCTTGGAGCAACATTTTGAAAGGATATATTTTCATGTCGTTTTTCTTTTCTCCCACCATGGAAGGTTTCTTGGGCACGTGAGATTAGTTTCCCTCAAGAGAAACAATCTTGAGACCCAACTCTCTATACCCTGACCTCGTCAGGGACATGCACTAAAAAATGGCAAGGAGCAGACCGTTTTGATACCACTGGTTCAGATTTATGAGCGGAACGAAATGAAAACATAGATCTTATAATATTAATATAAAGACATAGTGAATAATAATAGAGATATAATAAAACTTGACTTCTATTAAATAGGAAATATATTGAAGCTGTAAAATGGAGACTGAAACAAGCTTACTAGAATGGTGACAACTTATCTTTGAGAAGAGATGTGATGACTATGCTCATTCGCAAGAAGATGAGTACAATGAGTCTGAAAAATCATTTTACATCAAACATGAATGCCAAAACCCTAGACATCCAAAAATTTAATCCTATGAGAGGAAGCGCCAAAAGTCATGTGGGCCCCGTTGGGGTAACTTGGTACATCAACTTCCTAGGTTTGTAACTTTTGCATACGATCTTCATTTTAGGCGCACGATAGCCCGTTGGAAAGGTATATTTGAGGACTACACATTATGCCATAACAATTAGAGTTAGTATACAATGTGACTATGGTCGGCCCAAAAAACGTTGTTTAGGGCCTCAAAACAGCCCCGAAATTTTAGGACCCGAAAAGCTAGAAAAAAACTACCAAGATGAAAACTGAAACTGCCAATATGAAATCTGCATGTGAGCCAGTTGGAATAGGTGGGTGGTCACTGATATCCACCTAGATCAATAAGTTTGTCTATAGTGTGATTGTGGCGGGCCCAAAAAACATTGTTTAGGGCCTCAAAACGACCTTGGAAGTTTAGGACCTGAAAAGCTAGAAAAAATCTGCCAAGATGAAAACTGAAACTACCAAGATGAAATTTGTATGTGTGTTAGTTGGAATAGGTGGGTGGCCACTGATATCCACCTGGATCAATACACTATCTAAGAAATATCATTTCTTCGTCAATACATCGATGGTTCTCGCAAATACACTCACACTCATTGAAATGGTATTCATACGCTGATTTTTTTAAATTTTTTTACGTCAAAGCCTCATTTTAACCCTAAATAACCCCATTTTAGTATCATTTTTCATTGTTTCCTTGTCAAAAGAGACATGGATATCAATAGGAGAGAACTAAACGATTGAGCTAGCATCTACCTGGGAATTTTCTCCCAATCTTTAGACTCACAAAGCTAAAAGGTATACCTCGTAACTTTTTAATCATGTGAATTCTGTCTAAGAGAAGGAAAATCACTTTTGTTTTGTAAAAATAAAAAATAACCATGTTGCCCATCCTGAAACCACTTCATGACCCCTTTCTTCCCCTCATTAGGTTTTCCTCGGGATTCAAAATTTAAAATGAAAAGAGGGGAAAACCATCCACCTCCCATTGTTCTACCTCCCCTTTTTCTCAATATTTTTGTTGCAATTGGGACCTAGGTATTAGCATGGCTCTCTCGAAGGGTTCCCCCCTTTGTATCCATTCATTTTTTCATGATGTTTTTTGTGGATTGACGATTTCCATTCACCATTCATCTCCTGATTAGACACCCTTTTCAATCAGTAACATGCAAATGTTAAATCCATATGGTTTGCGCACGAGTAAAAATAAGGAACCATGCATCCCATTCAAGTAACAACTAGATAAGTCTTATCCCTTTTCTTTTGAATAGTGACCATCTTTTAGCAAGAAAGTGATGACTTCTCTCTTCCTAGTGCTTCGACCATGATGACTCTTAGTCCAAGAATCTCTAAATTTAATGATTTTTCAATAAAGATATTTCTAAATATTTTTCATGTTTATTACTCGATACTATGTGAAGTAATGTCAAAATATGTTTGTCGGGACATAATGCATTTTTGCAGGTTCAATCATGTCTCCACACAAAAGAAAGGTCAAAAAACTTGATAAGACCCCGATTGTTGAGGTCTTGTCCAAGAAAGAAAAAGAAGAAGTTGAGATCAACACTCCTAGGTCGGTTTACAATGACACACAATGTTTCATCGACAAACAAACATCTTTCAAGTGGGGACAAGTATATCAAATGTTCAATAACCAGAATTTTCCCCAGCCGTCAGAGAAAGATCTTGACCTCGAAGTATACAGGGCTATCAAAAAATATTGGCTACACAGGATAACAACTCATGTGACAGTTTTTCCTTATGTAGAAGCCATATCTTGGATAATTAAGCACACTCACATAGAGGATAGGATGATAATCAATGCATAGGGAAAACCAGTTGCATCTTTCCAGCGTTTGATAATCACTACATGTTATCAATTAGTTGAGGTAGAGTTAACATTGGATGATGATATAGTAAAGGAGTTCCCTTTCAAACCCAGGGAGCTCATGGAAAGTTGGTGGGAATTGAATAAAAAATTCAATACCAATACTTCATAAGACTACCCTATGAATTTTCTCAAACTACCATACCAGTACGCGGTGGCCATGATATGCAAAATTTACGGAGAGACAGATGCACAAAAGTTCAAAATATCATGGGTTCCTCTCATACACTGCGTCACCACTTACATATCCTCCTTCAATTGGGTGGTTATTCTATATTCAACATTGGCACAAGCCATCTCAACCACAAAGCATATGGCCTATCGGAAATATCCCAATTTTCACATGGCCTCATATCTACTAGATATGATGTGCTTGGTTCATGCATACTCAAAGATGGGTTGGGCATGACAACCAACCGTCCTTCCCATCCATGTCTATTGAAATATTCTTTGGGATCATAAGTATTGTACCGAGTATCAAAATATTTGTGACAAGTTCTTGTTGGAACCTAAAGTTTTGGGTTAATAATGTGCGTGCGCACAAACGAAGTTGTGCATTCCCATACCAATTTTACGTGCATCCCAAGCTAATGCGTGAGGAATGACAAGAAGCGTGTGATATACTGAGTTTTTATATTGCACGCCAAGTCCAAGGTCTACCAAATGTGTGACAGTCCAAGTTTTGGGATGCACACCAGAAACTAAGAAGACACACGTCAAAATGAAGAAAGAATCATCAAGAAATCTCCCCGAATTATTATTTCTAGTAACACAAGGGAGCTTGGAGCAGAGAAAATATGAGTTGGGGAGGCAATTAAGATTGCCACGATTCCAAAAAGGATATGTGGAATGCAGGCATGCGATAGAAGTGTGCTAGACTATTAGCTAGTAGAGCGAGTGGAGCATAATTTACAGAGACAAAGATCCAAAGAGGAGAATGATATAAAAGGAAGAAAGGACGACAAAGAAGAGGTTTTTGAGTTGATACATGGGTCATTGTTGTTGTCTATTATTGAAGAGATCGCTCTGAGCCTTTGTAGTACTGTAATTTTGTAATGCTTCTAATTGTGAGTCAGAGTCTCTCATGTGTTAAAGGTCTAAAGAATGCACACAATGCAATGTATTGTAAGTCTGAGAATTATCCGAGGAACACAAGACTCTGTTGTGGTCATATATGCTTTGCTTAATGTATTCCTATGTTTGATGGATTGAGGAATATAATAAAGCTACAAAGATTCTAATCTATATTGTATTACTTATGTGGTATTTGGATCTATGTGTGTATTGTTTTTTAATATTATTAATAGTAAATTGTCAACTATGGAATGCATGAATGTCAACATAGATGGATCTTTGAGTTTTTATCCCTTCATCCCTGACACAAGACCAGATGGTCTCTTTGATCCTCATAGCGGCTCAGGTGAGACCTTTTTTGACCTTGGTTGAAGATTGATATGTCGATGCTTTGGGGTTTGTGTTGGTCAACTCTAGATGAACCTTGGGTCTTAACCCCCTTAGCATTAAGAAGGACATGTGCAAGTATGAAACGACCCAAAAAATGGTTTCGTTGCCAGGATCTGAAAGCCTTGTATTGAATGATGAAGGGAGAGAATGAGGTGGTATCCATCTTAGGAGGAAATTCAAGATTCGTTAACTGCAAAGGAACATGAGTTTTTCTAGTGAGAAACTTAAGGTTTGAGGGTCAACATGAAGAGATGAAAAGATAAGTATCTCTACACTGATATGCATGAGACGTTCATTGTAGAAGGAGACATAACATAAGATATGAGAGAAGAAGAAGGCAAAGTAAGTGCTATTTCACCAAGAAGAGTATCAATATTGTGAACCCTATCACCCAACAGTCAAATCAGAGGAGTTAGTTCGAGATTGAAGATGGTGAATCATGATAGCACCTTGAGACTACCCATGTTCCATGGACCAAGTAAAGACAATGTGGAACAACATTGGTTCACGTGTGAAGAAATATGGTTTGTGAAGATGATCACAGATGAAGCAACAAAGATTACACAGTTGGAAACCATGTTCAGGGACAAAGCCTTGAGTGGTACATGAAGTACAAGGCCACAATGTTGATGGGAAAACCAAGGTCCTTGATAGAGATCAAATGAGATCTACTTAGGGAATTTCAAAAGCCTAAGTTAGAGTCTTAGTATATTATTGAAATCAAAGAGATTAAGAAGAAACAAGGAGAAACCATGTGGGATTATGACCAATGGTTCAAGATTTTGTTGGATCGAATGATGTTCCAAATCCAATATGTACAACATAGAGAATAATTTATTGTAGGGTTACTCCCCCATATTTGAGTCTTTCTCACCTAGAAGAAGGTGACGACTCAAGCAGAGGTCATGGAGATTTTCATGTAATTGAAGGCCACACTAGGAGGGGCGGAGACATTGATAGGATTGGCGTAGGTACAATCACAATTGACCAATATAATGATGTAATTACAGGACATGGAAAAGAAAAAAGTCATGCACGAGCACGTATGGTGTACCACATGTCTATCCAAGGGGAATTGAAGGGATGAGTGCCCTGTACTTGGAAACTATGTGGCGTCTGGAGCACCAAGTCCATTTACAACTGGACCTTAGGAAGAGTGACGTGAGATCTGTAGATAGTGGGGTCATGTACCACCTTGTTTCCTAACTTTTGCGAAGTATCAAAAGACACACCATACTCTATTCTGTGAGTTTTGTAAGTTTGTGGGACATGATGTCAATAATATTCGGTCACTCCAGCTGATGCAAGACAATACCTGCAATGCATTCTGGGTACAAGAGGAATATAAGGGTGGTGATCGTGGCGGTGCTAAGAGAGGAAGATACCAAGGAGGAGGTCTCAGAGGTGGATATGGGCATGGATAGAGACGAAGATATGGAGGAGGAGGAGGAAGACCCCCCACTTGTTTCAATTATGGAGAGATTGGGCATGTATCAAGGTTTTGCACCAAACTGCACATGCTTTGTGCATACTATTATAGTCCTAAGCATCTCATATGGGATTATCTCAACTCATTGATTAAGTGGGAAGAAAAAAAGGCACACTGCAATATGGTGCATGCAGAGCCACATGAAAATAATAAGAAGGATGAGGAAGTTGATGTTTGAGTGATAACCTAAGGCAGAGAGAAGATAAGAAGGGAATTCAAGTAGGATCAGAGCTTGGTTTAAAATTTGGAGGAGAAGATCAAGAAGGAAACATATTCCCCTCCTAAGTTTGATGCTTCCCAACAAAAGCAGTTTCTACGTGACGCGTAGAGAGCCATGGAGGAAGAAAGAGCGTGTGAAGAGCTACAACGCATGACAAAAAGATCACTTGAGGAGGCTTGAATCCATGATGAAGTGCAACAAGCAACATCGAGTTTTCTTGAGGAGGTCTGTATCCACGAAGATGTACAACATGCAACATAGGTCTCTAGAAGAAGCTAGCGCCTGGGAAGAACTGCAACATGCGACATAAAGACCGTTGGAGGAAGCTTGTATGCTTGAGGATATGCAACGTGCAATGTAGAGGTCAATAGAATAATTTTACAGATAATAATACCTGTGATGCACTCAAGAAAGGGCGATTGAGGAACAACATCTTGAGGAGTTGAAGCACACAACATATGAAGAATCATTACGTGACTTGGGTCATGAGATAGACACTGAATATCAAGTAAGTAATTTCTTATGTTGTTGATTGAGATTTCTCAATGATCCTGATGTTATGAGAAAGTTAATGCAGATGTTAGTTACTTGTATTGTGAAGGAGATGACTGATAGAACTATATCATCTCCCCTACCAGAAAGGGAAGTGTGCTAGGTCAACAAGCAAAAATGCAATGGCAAATAATTCAAGATGACAATTGAGCTTGGTGGTTATGACATGGATGGAGTCATGTCGGATTCAAGTTTTAATGTGAAAATTTTGCCAAAGAAGTCCTGGGATTTCATGGGGAAACTAAGTTTAGTCTAGTCGCCCATTCAACTGCAGTTGGAAAATCAGTACAAGATCTATCTTATAGGCCGAATGGAGCAAGTTGAGGTGAATATAGAAGGGGTGAAGACTAGAAGGAATCAAACCATTTCAACAGAAACCCAGAAAGATACATCCAAATCTCAAATCCATGATACAAAAGGAACTCATGAAGTTGTTATATGCCCGGATAATTTTCAAAGTAAGACATTCGACTTGGGTATCTAATATGGTGCCCGTAATAAAAAAGTCGGGAGAAATAAGAAGCTGTATAGATTTCCAAAATCTAAATCGCGCTTCCAACAAAGATAACTATCCAGTTCCCCCAATGGAACAAATCCTGCAACTTGTCTCTAGATATCAATTATTTTCTCTATTGGACAGATTTTTAGGATACAATTAGGTTCTCATAGTAGATCCAAACCGATTAAAGACCACTTTCTGAACCAAATGGGGAACTTATGCTTACAGAAGAATGCCTTTTGGTCTTATGAACGCAAGAGCTACCTTTCAAAGGGTAATGGACATTGATTTCAAAGGATTAATTGGTCAAAGTATGGTGGTTTACCTTGATGATTTTACAGTTTATTAAAAAAATAGAAGACCACCCGAAACATCTCAAGTAGATTTTTGAGCATTGCAGAAAATACATAATTTCTCTTAATCCCAAGAAAATTGTATTCGCTATTTCAAAAGGAATTTTACTGGGACACTTTGTTTCAAAAGAAGGAATTTCGGTGGATCCAGAGAGAACCAAAGCCATTTTACAAATTTCTCCACCGCACAACAAGAGGTCCATGAAATCGTTTTTTGGCATAGTCAATTTTTTAGAAGATTCATTTGAGACTTTACTGAAATTGTAATACCTTTAGAAAAGATTACTAAAAAGGATGTGCAATTCAAATGGAAACCTCTGGAAAAGGAAACATTTAGAAATATTAAAACCTCTATAGCCAATGAACCATCTCTTTGGAGTCCTGATTTTTCAAAATATTTCCTGCTATATACCTTTGCATCTGAGCATTCACTAGCAACAATACTCATGCAAAAGGATGAACAAGGGGATGAATACCCTGTTGCTTTTACGAGTACTAAGTTACAAGGTAGTGAATTGAATTATCCTCTGGTGGACAAGAAAGCCTTTTTCCTTCCATAAATAAATCAAGCAGTTCAGACCACATATCGTAAAAAAACGCACTAAGTCATCGTCCCACACCCTAAAGTGATCCGAAAATGATCTTTAAAAGGCTTGGTTGAGTTTTAAGCATGTGTTCAATTACCATTTATGAAATTAAGAGAAGAGGAAGAACTTAATGAAAGAATATTGCAACCATCATAAAGAATGAAAATCATAAAGTAAGCATAAATAACAACAAACCATAACAACAAGGTTGTTAACGGAGTTTGACAAGATTGCCTACGTCTCTGGGCTTTTGTCTCAGTGGGGGGGATTTCTTATTAATCTTCAATTTTGCAAAATTACATTAGAAGTATCTCAAAAGGATTACAAGCTGGTATGGATATGTTCTTCTTGACCTCTCGAATCCAACACAACTGACGACATTGAAAAAGTTTGAGCGTAGCTCCCGAAGTTGGCCTCCAAAGTTCGCTTCCTCCATGGCTTCCCTGCATAAAATGGCTTCAAGATTCACAAACTCATCATCATTCTGCTAATATCACCCTCCTAGACTGTAAAAAACGTCTGATTTATATAGATCTTGAGTTGGGGTTCTCCTCCCAACTTCCTCTCCAAGGTTTGGCCTAAAAAAGGGCTCCAGATCCTCAATTTTGGGAAAAAATATCCAAAAATCAGCATATTTTAACAATAAAAATCTTATTATAAAGTCAAAACCAAAAAACCAACAAATATTGGGTGCAACCCACTTTCTCCGGGCCCCTAGTCGTATGGGCGTTGTCATATGGCCGAGTGCTAGCCCCTAAACCTCTGGTCCAACCCTTTTATCCGGTCGTATGGAGCCATGTGTTGCATGGTTAAGCCCCACTCCCTAGACCTCCGGTGCTTAGCTCCTGGTCCGTAGCCCCTGGTCTGTCGGGCTAGCCCCCCACCGACCGGAGCTTATCCCTAAACTTATGCCCATATATATTTAAAACCAACATATTTCGTTTAGGGGTTAAGTCCCATGGTTAGCCCAGTCGGTCCATCGGTGGTTGCGAAGTCTTTGATATGTGTGGAGGTCAGGTGTTCAATTCCTGGGAGGTAACAAATTTTTGACCCTACCAACATTAGTTAAATACGAGGTGCCACGTGGTGCCCTATGATTGGGCCACATGTCAACCTGTGATTGGACCATACAGTCTAGTCAGCGACACAATCAACGCACAGTCAACACCACATCACCATTCTATCAGCCTGCCATGTCACTGTCGTACAACCACGTGTCGTACCCTCAGTGTGCCACATCAACATTCGTACTTCCAAGTCACCTTCCCAGTTAGCTACCACATCAACATTCGTACTGCCACCTGTCATCCGTACATCCATGTGTCGGCCTGTCATTGGGCCACGTCAGCATTTTGTACAACCACATGTCGCGTCTGTATAGTGCCATGTGTCAATTTTTTTATTGGTCCACATCAGCCCCTAAAAATGCCAAAAACGAGTGACACGTGTCACCTCCTCGTGCTGCCATGTGTCCCTACTTACGTCATCATGGAATCATGCTGACGTACTGTTGATGTTAGCAGTACGACCCGTTGACTTTGACCAATTGACTTTTTTTGCCTGTTTGGGAAATCTAACAGAACACGATAACTTTCGCATACAGTGTCCATTTTTGGAAAAAATTATATGGACAGAATTGGCACGACAAGCCCGACACACTGGCGCTAGTTTCATATGATTCTGAGAACTTTTATTTTTGGGCCTTCCTAGATCCATTTTGGATCATGCCTCCCCACTAAGACCTTTTGGTCCTCCAAAAGGGTATTAACCAGTCATCAAGTGCGAGATAGGCCACCCCACTTATCCTTTGTCTTCGAAATTTGTCCTGTGCACCTGTCGCATCATAATCAATTGCAAAAAAACCATGACAACTGAGAGCATATTGTTAGCCACTTGAACTCATTCACATCTTACTGAATCCACTACCATCCATGTAGAAAACATTAGCAGTGATAATATCAAAAATATGAATGAAATTGAACCAATATGTTTGATGTGCTTGCACGACATTAACTTATCTTGAAGTAAAGTATGATTGAACTTCTATTCTACAGCCATCTCATGTTCATGCTTAATATCAACTGCTTTACTTGGCACAATTATAGGTGTGTTTCTTGCATAAGTTGTCTTCCTTAATTGTTCCATTGTTTGAAGAGATTGATTTGCTTTTATGTGATGAACATGTACAACATATTCATTGCCTTCTTTAGTTAAGTGATATTGATTATGTTCCTTCTAGAAGATTTCTTTGTGATCATACAAATAAGGGCTGCCTAAGACCATTCCCCATTCATTTAGTGGCACCACATCACACGTTACCTCATCCACAAACTTTGATGAAATTGCAAACTTTAAAGGGCATTGCTTTGTTATGTGCAATTTATGATTGTTTCTTATCCATTTAAGTGAGTAAGGTTTATGATGTAGCTTAGTTTTCAATCCCGATTGTTTAACCACTTCCTTTGAAATCAAGTTAGTTGAGATCCACTATCTATCAATGTATTGATCTTAGTATGTTTCATTATGACCCTTATATGAAACAATTTACTTCTAGAATCATATCCATCACCAATTTTACCTATGAAACCAACTACTGTGATTTTAGTCTCATCACCTGAATCATACCCCAAGTCTGTTGGTCGTGTTGTTGTTGCAACTGTTTGCCTCCCTTTCCTTTGTTTGAACCATTTTGGTCTCTTCTCTGGATGCAATTGCCAGCAATGGTCATCATCATGCCCTTCTTTCTTGCAAGAGAGATTCTCTTCCTTCGTTGTCATTGAATTTGCTTTCTTTCCATTCCCCTTTCTTTTGTCTTGTTTCCTTGAAGACGATTCCCCTGATACACCAAATATAATTTTTCCTCCTTCAATATACGTTGCTTGAATATAAACCTCATCAAGATTAGTAGGTCCAAACATAAATACAGTGTTACGAATATGTGCAGGTAAACCTCCTATATACTTCATAAGAGTTTCTTGTGTATGTAATGGAATATTTAACATTAATGCCATCTTACGAAATCCATCTGTGTATTCTTGTACCGTTTGTCCTTTTCTTTGTTTAAGACTTTGCCATTCAATTAAATCCTTTTCTGTATAACCCAAAGGATAAAATTGCTTTCTAAGTGCAAAAAAAATCTTTCCATGATGGAAATACATTACCAACTTGTTGAGTACCATGTTGCAACTTACTCTACCACCAGATGAGTGTTGTGCCTGCAAGAGGAAGTGATGCCAACTTGATTTGGGTTGCCTCATCTTCGATTTGTTGCACACTACAATAAACTTCCATCTGTCTGACCTAGTTATCAAGCCTCTCAGAATTGACTTCACCATCATACATGGGAAATTTGAATTTTACATCAAGCTTAATTAATGACATATCATGCTTATGTTTATGGGAATGTTTTTTTGTGGTAGAATTTGTACTTGTACTTGAAGAAGAAGAAGATGATGGAGATGAAGGAGGTGAAGGAGGTGGTTTAGCAGGATCCTCTCCTTCTTCACTTTTGTCTTTTTTTGAATATTCCCCTTGGAAAGGTCTCTTCTGTTCCAAGTAATCCTCATATAAGACCTTTACCATCTCATACATGGCGAATAAAGTCTTTTGCAACTCTATCTCGTATCAAGACATTCCTTCTTCCGATGCCATCTTCTCACTTTGAGATGTCCTCTTTCTTGATCCAATCTTTGGATCTCCTTCTATAAGTTCGCCTTCACCATGACTTAGATTTTCCCTGGTAACCATGCAAACTCAAACAACCAACTGTCAACCTGCTCTGATACCACTTGATTCGAAAATGATCTTTAAAAGACTTGGTTGAGTTTTAAGCATGTGTTCAATTACCATTTATGAAATGAAGAGAAGAAGAAGAACTTAATGAAATAATATTGTAGCCGTCATAAATAATGCAGATCATAAAGTAAGCATAAAGAAAAACAAACCATAACATCAAGGTTGTTAACAAATTTCGACAAGATTGCCTACGTCTTCGGGTCTTTGTCTTAGTGGGGGAGGATTTCTTATTAATATTCAATGCTGCAAAATTACATAAGAAGTATCTAAAAAGGATTACAAGTTAGTCTGGCTATGTTCTTCTTGACCTCAAGAATCCAAAACAACTGACAGAACTGAAAAATCTTGAGCGTAGCTCCCGGAATTGGCCTCCAAATTTCATTTCCTCAATGGCTTCCCTGCATAAAAATGGCTTCAAGCTTCACAAACTCATCATCATTCTACTAATCTGACCCTCATGGACTATCAAAACCTATGATTTATATAGATCTTGAGTTAGGGTTCTCCTCCCAACTTTCCCCCAATATCTAGCCTCAAAAAGGGCTATAGATCCTCAATTTTAGGAAAAAATATCCAAAAATCAACATATTTTAACAATAAAAATCTTATTATAAAGTCGAAACCCAAAAACCAACAAATATTGGGCGCAATCCCCTTTCTTCGGGTCCCTGGTCATATGGGCACTTCCATGGCCGAGCGTTAGGCGTTGGCCCCTAAACCTCTAGTCCAACCCTTTTATCCGGTCGTATGGATCCATGTGTCTTGTGATTAAGCCCCATGCCCTAGACCTTCGATGTTTAGCTCCTAGTCCGTAGCCCCTGGTCAGTTAGCCTAGCCCCCCGCCGACCGAGGCTTATCCCTAAACTTCTGCCCATATCAATTTAAAACCAATATATGTCATTTATGCGTGAAGTCCCATGGTTAGCCCGATCGGTCCACCAGTGGTTACGAAGTCTTTGCTATGTGTGGAGGTCGGGTGTTCAATTCCCAAGAAGTAACAAATTTTTGACCCAACCAACATCAACTAAATCCGGGGTGCCACATGGCACCCTCTGATTGGGCCACATGTCACTTTGTGATTGGACCAAACAGTCCAGTCACCGACACAATCAAAACCACGTCACTATCCTATCATCCTGCCATGCCACCATCCTATCAGCCTGCCACGTCATTATCGTACAACCACGTGTCGTACCCTGAGCCTACCGCATCCACATCCATACTTCCAAGTCACTTGCCTAGTCAATTTCCACGTCAACATCTGTACTACCTAGTCACCCTGCTACGTCAACATCCGTACTACCACTTGTCATTTGTACTGCCATGTGTCGGCCTATCATTGGGCCACATCAGCATTCCGTACAACCACGTGTCGCATCTGTACAGTGCCACATGTTAATTTTTTGTTGGTCCACATCAACCCCTAAAAATGCCAAAAATGAGTGACACGTGTCACCTCCTCGTCCTGCCAGGTGTCCCTATTGACGTCATGCTGACGTACTATTGACGTTAGTAGTACGGGTGAAAGACAAGGAAATTGGATGACAGATCTGCAAGAATATGACCTCAAATTTAAACCAACCAATATCGTGAAAGGTCAATGATTGTGTAAATTGGTGACACAAGGAGTTGAGGCTCAAGAACAAGAAGAGGATGGTTGGCAAGATGAACTGATAATGTATACTCAACAAGTTTCATATATTCCATCTAGTGAAGGATCGTGCTACAATGATCTTAAGTATTATCTACAACATGGAACAACTCCAGACCATCTTAATGCTAAGGAAAAAAGAGCGTTGTGGCTGAATTCTTTGTAGTATTAATTATTACATGGCATCTTGTTCATAAAAAATTGCAATCGAGTGTTACTCAGATGCCTTGAAAAACAAGAAGCTTATAAGGTTCTAAAAGACATGCATGATGGACCAATTGGTGGTCATTTCTCGGGAGACACAACAACCCAAAAAGTGATAAGAGCAGGATATTATTGGCCCACCCTCTTCAAATATGCTCACACATACTCAAGAAGCTGTGAAGCTTGTCAGAAAGCAACAGGGAGGGAACGTAAAGCTGCTTTTCCTCTCCGACCTGTAGTAGTGGGAGAACCCTTCAAGCATTGGAGCCTAGATATCATTAGTGAGATAAATCCTCATTCATCCAAACAACACAGGTATATTCTGACTGCAACTGATTATTTCACACATTGGATTGAAACAATCCCTTTAATCAAAGTGAATGCGGAAGTAGTGATAAATTTTCTTGAGCAACACATTATCATGAGGTTTGGTATTCCTAACTCTTTATTATTAGATAATGCTACTTATTTTTCATCTTTGAAATTATTTGATTATGCATTAGAAAAGGGGATTATGTTAAAGTATTCATCCAACTTTACCCCCAAGGAAATGGCCTCGAAGAATCTATGAACAAAAACATCATCCATATCCTAAAGAGAATCATGGTTGATCACTAGATAAATTGGCACAATGCATTACAAAATTCTCTTTGGGATGATCGTGTCATGCCAAAAGATTCCATTAGAACTTCACCTTACTTTATTGTAAATGGAAAATAAGTTGTGCTTCCCTCGAACATTTACCTACCTTCTCTCCAACTTACACAACAATCCCGAGGCATAGAATGCCCAGTCATCCAAAGTCGTATAAATACCTTTCTGAACCTTGAAGAAATATGTGACAAGACTAAAACCAAGTTTGAAGCTCACCAAAAAATAATGAAATGTTGGTTTGATAATAAATATTCTAGTGAGAAGGAATTCCAAGTTGGGCATCTAGTCCTGAAATGGGATAAGCCACATGAAGATAAAGGGAAACATTCAAAATTTCAACAAATTTGGCTTGGTCACTACCTTATCAAAGAAAAGATTGGCCAAGTCTCTTTTCGATTACAAAACCTTCAAGGAGAAATCGACTCTCTCCCTGTAAATTACCGAGACCTAAAACATTATATTAGTTAACCATTGAGACTACCAGTCACTTGTACATAAATAAAACTTGTTTCTCGTTTTTTTATTTTGCTTTTTGTTTATTTAGTTACTTTTATTTTTCTTAATCAATTTTATTAATAGTTTTACCTTGTCCTTCTTGTTGGATGCCCTTGTGATTTTGGAGTTCTTGCAACTTGAAGCAATTCACATGCTTAAATGTAGCACATTTTATCCAAAGGGTCTAAACATCTATGTAATAGGATGTCCATTCTACTCCTCTCCCTAGACATGCGAACCCTTTGTGCACTATCACAAGTTAATATCTAGTAGAGGAACGTAGCTTATCAATACTAAGATACACTGGGAAAATAGAGAGCAAAGAGACTACAATAAATAACATATTGTTATGTTACAAGAGCTAAACAAAATGGTCTAGATGAGATGTTCATAGTAGGTTAGGAATCACGACTCAGGAAGTTTTCTTATCTATAATCAAGTTAGTAGATATCACCATCACAGGTGTCATCCCTAGTGCCTTTAAAGGTTAATTGGACTTCCCCCATCCACCTATATCTCTAAATAAAAGAGAATCAAATATTATAAAAGGTAAAGGCTTGGGGAAAGGCTTTCTAGATCACATGGGACATGCAAGTATCTTTGTCGGGGCTATGGACGCTTGCTGGAAGCGGAGCAAGGCTTGTGACACTGAGGTGACTCCGTTGAGGCTATGGACACTCACTGGCAGTGGAGAAACACAAGAGAAATGCATCACACTTGTATTCTCAACATTCTTGAGGTTTCATTTCTACTTTACTACCTACATTTTTCCTTCATTCATTCACTATAAAGTTTGATATAAGTTTGAAAGCAACCTGTTAAATTTAAACAGGTCTCAACCCTCTTTGAATCACCTCACTCTTTTCAATATGCAAGTCATGGGACCTATATTTTTCTCCCTTATGATTTTGTGTGATGGAGTTTCCTTCCCAATGAAATTATGAATGGACGTCATGTTGCAGAGATCCAAGGCTTCACCCAATGTGTCGCCATTTGTTGTGACTAACACTACAACCCATCCATTTTTACCTTCTATCTGGACACTTCTCTAAAATGGAGCATCCTTATTTTTGAAGCCAAAAGAAAAATATCATAATCCCCTTGGTCAATCCAAGGCTTCTCCTGGTAACTCGTGATGGACTTGAAAAAATGAGAAATTATTCAAAGTAGAAGTTTAAAAAAAATCTTTCGAAAAAGTTAATTTCAACTCTTCTGAGCTGCTCAGAGGAGTTCCCTTCAACTCTTCTGATATGCTTGGAGGAGTTCCCTTCAACTCTTCATATATGCTCGGAGGAGTTCTTGGAAATCGCTCCAATAAAGAAAAATCCCTTCAACAAAGTTGTGTTAAAAGGCTCTGAACAAAATTGATGGAGTTGTTGTTAAAGTCTTCGACCTAACCTACCACATTAAATGATATTTATTAACCTAGGGATATATAAAGTGAAATGAGGGTAATACCATTATCTCTAGACACCAAAGAGAAAAATAGATGGGCTAATCACCATTTGAGCAAATTTCCCATTCTGTTCCTTTACACGTGGCAACGATTAACTAGTAAGTTCGTCCTCCCTTTCTCTTCTTTGCTTAAAGACATGATTACTCTTTTTTCTTATTTCTCTTGCGCACCTTTAGCCCTAGGTCGTTCCTCTTTTCTTCCCCGACCCTTCATTTCGCTCCTTCACTGATTCCAAACTCTATACCCTTATCACTAACCTGACCCGTTCATGGCTATAGATTAAATCAAGTGAATGTCCTTTCCCAAACCCTCGCCTCGATTTCAACTATTGCAAAACCCCCCTTCCATTTTCGTTTAGGGTGAGGAATTTTGACCTAAGTAGATCCTAATCACACATCTTGTTCCTCTAAGCTAGTCGAAAAGTTCCTCACCATGATTCATGTTCGCAAAAATAAAGTTCTGGAAATTGTTTTAGTAACTCTCTGAATATATCGAAGAAGTTACTATTAAATTATCCGATATGCTCGGGAGAGTTATTATTAACTCCTCCGATCTTCTTAGAGGAGTTACTAGGAACTCCTTTGAGTAGATCATAGGAGTTCTTTTTGAAACATCCGAACACTCCAAGACTAGACGAGACTCTTCCTAATGCTGCTCAAAAGAGTTAACATTAACTCCTTTGAGCTGCTCAGAGGAGTTACTATTAACTCCTCCGAACTGCTAAGAGGATTTATTCTTTTTCCCTTCGATTTGCATTTTTTAAAATTGTTTTGTTTCATCAGGTTAATGCCCAAGTCTTTCACACTCAAAATATCAGTAGGCAATTGATTGCTATATACGAGGAACAACATGTCCTGAATAGTTTTTTATTAATTCTTTCTAATAACATGCTCCAAATTTATCTTGTATGCAGGTTCAGACATGTCACCACGAAAGAAAGCAACAATGAAGCCAACAGAAGCTGAACCATCTGACATCTCTCAACAGATAGCAGATACGGAAAGTGTTAGGACCGTATACGATGATACATCAAGATATATGGACAAAGAAGGAGAGACCTTGAAATGGGAGGAAGTATATTACATTTTCAAGAAATAAATATTTTCTACATAAGCAAAGGACCCAGACAAACTCCAAGTATTTAAGAACATCATAAAGTCGAGAATTTTCAGGGTGGCGACACACCCAACAATATTCCTTTGTGCATATGTTATCTTTTGGATTTTGAAGAATGCAGATGTAGATAGTAGGTATATATTTAATGCAAGGAAGGAGTCAATAGCTTCATTTAGGCCTGATGATTTAGCCAAGTGTTATTACTTTGAGGACAGAAACAAAAAGTTAGATGTTCATCTCCTTAGCAAGTTGGAGCTCACACCAAAATATGTGTTCCCCACATGGTAAAAAATAGATAAGCAGTTCAAATATTGGCTCAAGAGTTGATATCCCACAACTAATCTAAGAATACCCTACCCGTATATGGTAGCCATGTTGTGCAAATTGTATGGGGAATCATACACAACACACTTTCCTTTGTCATATATGCCATTAATTTTTTTCTGTGCAAATGTAGGCACCTTGTTCAACTGGGAAGACATATTGTCTGAGAATATTAAAAATGGTATTTCAATTGTTACACAAGAACAACTGGGTATCTTCCCCAACTTCCATATGGCTTCATATCTTTTAGACATAATGTGCATAGCTCACAAATACTTAAACATGGAATGGAGTTGGTTACCCGTTGATACTTCTATCCATATTTACTTCAAAGTGCTTTGGGAGCACAAATACCGAACATATTATGAAAGGATTTGTGAACACTTTCTTGCCCCACTATATGAGTTCAATTTTTGCACCTCCCCACCTTGTATGACTGATAAGGCCTTAACAATTATAAGGAAGATTGGGGATTGGTATCTAATGGAACATGGTACATATATTGTGATATATGGTGCAATGAAACCACTTCACCTACTTCCTAGGTTCATCCCAGATAAGCTTGTGCTCCATGAAGTAACATATTAGACAATCATACATGGGGTCAGGGGAATGTTATATAGATCGAAGAAAGCAATCTGGCCTCCATTGCCTCTTTATATTGGAAAATACTTCTTTGAAAACACCAAACAATCCCAAATAGAAGTAGACGTATTTCTCTCCTACCATTTTGAAGAGGAAAGATTCATGAGACACGGCCCCAAGAACATCGTCAAAGAGCATCTTCATAGAATGAGACTCAAGTTGAAGAAAATATATGAAATGATCTTACTCAAGCATTTTCAGATTCTGCTTAGCTAAAGAAAAATAGACGGGAATATCACCCTATGTTTATAGCCATCAAAATTAATATCCTAACTCACAAGTATTGATTACAAGTGCTTAGGCTAGTCTTTTTATAAATAAAAGCTTGCTAAAAAATTCATTATTTATATGATTTTTTGAATATAATAGTTGTTGAAATAAATGTAGAAACAGAAGTAAAAACACCAAGTCAATAATCAAGACAGATGAGACATAAAACAATCCTTTATTTTATTCCAATTCATCAAAGAGTCATTCTCTTTACAAAATTTCGTGAAGAAGTTTTGGACCAAAGTCAAACTTAGACGTCCCCGATGAAACATACAAAAGGACCTCTGACAGGAAAAAAAAAAACTGAAGTCTAAAAGCTGGATCAACTTGCCACATATTGCTACCCACTCGACTCTGCATAATAGCCTTTGTCAGTCATGAATACTAATTCACAAACAGACAAGTCTACACAGACTATCAAAGATAGATCAACACCTCTGAAAAACAAGTGTCTGAATGATGTAATTCAACCCTGAATCTTGTTGTTTACAATAAGACCCTACTATCATAAAAAAAAATTAGGCCTTGAATAAATTAAGGAATGAATAAAAACTGAACTATCTCAACACAAACTCAAAGAGAAAACCTTAGTATGCTTCTCCTTCTCTCCTCCTCTTGTTCCTCCCTTTCCTTTTTCCTTTTAGCAAATTAGAATTGGTTGAAGTAGTTGTACTACTTCCTTTTAACTTAAAACTCAACCAAATTTTTAGTTAGGGGTAAAAGTAATAAATAAGGGTTCTTAAATAAATAATAACTAGTAGGCGGGACCCCTTGTGACTCCCTTTATATTTTAACAATCATAACACAACTAGTTAATTAAACAAAACATCCCTCCTTGTGACTCCCATCATCACATTCATATTTGACAATTTATCTCAATGATATTTGCAATTATTTCCAAAATATATTACCCATATATCCAAAAAGAGCATGCTGTCCAAAAATTCAGAAGTCAATTGTTCTCAACCATTAATAAATAAAAACTTAAAATCCATATTTTCTAGTCCGTGAGGCAATCTTTCCGTTGTTGTTGCTATCACCTTTTGATCTCTTTGAAATTGCCTTAGGTTGTGTGGAGCCTTTAGGCATAATCTCGTTGATTGCATGAGAGAAATCGTCCCTCAAATGCATGTGGGAGGACACAGATTTCTCAGAATCATTTGAAGGTGAGGAAGGGGCAATAGTGGCTTTTCCTTTGTCAGGGGCATGGTGGGCCCCGATTTTCAATATTTTGCTTGAAAAGCTCATTCCTGTATGCATAATTGATTAGCAAATAGTTTCCTTAACAACCATACATGACAACTCTTTTAAAATATGAAATAGAATTTGGCTCAGCAAACTATCAGACTCATGCAATCCAATCCATACAAATTGATTAATCGTTGTCAATGAGCAAGGGGTGAACAAGGTTATGGGATATGCGAGGGGTTTGTATTGAGCGAAAACATGTTAAAATGAGGGGGAAAAAGATCATGGTTACTGCTCATAGACAACAAACAATCAATTGTAATGTAAACCAAAGGACATATCACTGTAATCCATCTCGAGTTGTCGTAATACAAAGTTCCTCTTAACTGTAATTAAATTTTAGGAACATGGAGTGAGTAATGAATATGGGAAGGAGAGGGGATTGTAATTAGCGAAAAGTGAAATAATGGTAGGGGAAAAGAGAGGATAATGTTCATAAAATCAATTAAGTAATCCATAAACCAATTATGTATTTAATGCAAACGATCCAACACCAATCAATTACTGTGATCAATTAACAATTGATGTGTGTATAATTTAACCATTTCTGTGTGTTAAACTTGCTCACTATTCACATTTAAATCTTGAACCCTTTCTATTACACAGTACCACCATACTTGAAATAATATGCTTCCCAAATAACCTGTATAAAGAATCTTGCTTCCTTTCATTTCTTTCATTTATTATTAAAAAAAATTTCCAAAGAACACATAGTCACTTGTATCGACTTTGTTCAACATCCAAACCATCAACCATTGTCATAAATTAATCCTTGAAATCAAGCACAGACACAAGTTCTTTTTTAAAAATCGTGCCCTATTCCATTCCTTGATTCAATTTAACAATTTAAATTGCAATGAGACCATACTTTTATAAAACCTGTGCCCATCTCTGATACGATGCACGATATCCATAGAACATACACAACGGACAACCAAGATAAAACTGTCACGATTTCAAATTGCAATAATCCCGATTGACAATTAAAACACACATTAACAACAACCATCATCTCAACTTAACCATGTTATAGGAAGCCTACACAGACCAACACATATGCAAGAAGTATCGATGTGACTTAATTAACCACAAAATAATGTTGGGTTAACAATCCAATTGTTACAACACAAGAGACAGTGACTGTGTATCCAATTTCGTTTCTCAAACCAACCAATTAAACATGCCGAGCTATCAACAAAGACGAACCAATAATCACCACTGTCGACACTATTCCACCAACTCATAACAGTCAACAATATACCCGACTAGTTCATTATTAAAACGGGTTTTGAATAATCAATGGTGGGCTTTGAGTAATCAAGGGTTCGCTCTATGGAACCAACATAGGGAGACTGGAGTCGACCACCAACAACAGGTGATAAACCTTCGAGACAACAAGGTGTACACACAGGCCATATCACCAATAGTTTTGCAAGAGAGGGTGACAGTTCACTAGGTAGGAGAGACTATGAACAGAGGGGTAGAGACTTCTCATTGACCCGTAATAACACTGAGAACACGTAGCGCGTAACCCTTGTGATTTTCTCAATCAACCCAAAAAATGCTTATATAAAATAGAGCCATGAAATAGAAATCAACCTTAAAGCAAGCACCTTGGCATAATAGCCATGATAACCCACTGCACAAACATTAATAGCATGAACGAGCCCATACCCAGGTGAAACGATACGCAGTGACACAAGGTGGTTCGAAATCAAACCCAACACCCCATAACAACAAAAACGATTGGGTATGGTGATAAGAAATGTGTGGAGACAACCAACAAATCTGGACCAAATGAAACCCTCCAACCAAAACCAATAAGGACGACAAAGAGCCTTCATGGCTTCTAGCACTCAGAATAATCAATGAAATTGTGACTTCAACCATCATTTTCATTTGCAATGAAAACCACACAAACAATCCATTCCAAAGAAATATCACAAGTTTACACAGTTGTCAGTCTCAAGAAAAGCACAAACCCATACATCACTGAGCCAATATCTATTTCATAACCAGAGCGGGTTCATGGATGGTGAAAAAGACATACCTGTAACCAAGAAGCCTTAAAAACACGAGCTTGGTCGAGCGGTTCTTCCCTTGCCTGAAAATTAGAGCTTAACAATAGAGAAACACAATTGAACAATAGCCAAGCTAGGGTGACGGCCATAGGGAGAGGTATGGAGTGACGTGCAATAAATGCACGTCACTTCCACCCTCTACTCATTCAATTCCTTAGTACACACCAGCCAACCCTCCATTAATCCATTAATTAATCTGTGAATCAAAACTACCATCAATCACTTGTCAAGTGCCCCACCATATATCACATTAACCATTGCCAAACCTACCATAACGCATATCAAATGTGCCTTCACATGACTCAATATATTGCATAGCCATTAACATTGTTAGTTAAGACTAATACCATTCCCTTTAAACTTCAAATGCATAGTGCAACATCATATAACATAGTAGCATAGTTCCTTTCTTTTGGATTTTGTTCATATTGCTTTATTTCTTTTCAATTGCTCTTATTTGTTGTTACTAACATGTATCTTTTGTAGGTGTCACAAGTAATAAATCATGGAGTAAATAGCAAAGGTAACAACGGATATGATAAGCCATTATGACATGACATTCGAGCCTAGAGAACCAACACATAACATGCATCATCCATCATCCATTTGTCGCGAATAGAACCAACATTGATCATCAATCATGCTCAAACCTGTAAGTAGTGTCGAACAACAATAAAAACATCAAATAAGAACCAGGTCCGATCCTCCAATCTACAAGGGGGTCCGACCTACTAGTATATATATATATATATATATATATATATATATATATATATATATATAT
>ML777473.1:76068-122105 GCA_009831015.1 Picea engelmannii
GGAAGAAGAAGGAGTACATCAAAATTCCAGAACCTATGACCAAGTTATTTTGAATAGGCAGGGTCAACCAAGAGGTAGGATTGTGGACGAAGAAGCTGCAACAAAGTCAGCCATAAATGATGCAGAGAGAGATGAAGATGAGAGAACTTCCACCATCTCCATATCGACCCATTCAGGTTCTATAGAAGAATATGAAGAAGCACCAACTGATAAAAAGAGGAGGGACAAAGAGAAAGTGTTGAAGAAGAGAAATGATGCAAAAAAGAAACAAAAGCTAGAAGCTGACAAAGCAAAGGCCAGAGCATAAAATGAAGCAAGAGTAGCAATAGAATTAATAGAAAATGAAGCAACACAAAAAGTTGTTGAAGAAGAATGATGCAAATGGTAGAGAAGGTGACACACACCCAATGTTCTTGGATGTCCCTCGAACATCCACCATAGGCGCAAGAACATAAACAACAAGTAGCAGATTGGGTCTCAGGCCTTGGGAACCTTTTCGGTCGAATGAAATATTAGACATACATAGTTTCACGTACGATATAAAAACTGCCTGGATCATACAAGAAAGGGTTCAAAACATTCCAGTGGTAGAGGGAGCTCCTTTATCAGTAGTAACCCAGGTTCTCGTCACAGGAGATGCCAGGAAGACCTAGTGGCAACGACTAGGGAGGGATTTGCATTCATGGATGAAACTGTGGATACTATACAAAGGCTATGCCAATGGAACGAGGAAAAGGAAATGAAGTTCAAAGAGCTAGAAGAGAAGCTCCAACAAGTTAGGATAGATGAAAGAAGTCTTTTCAATTTTAAGGCTAGCACGGGAAAAGTGATAAATGAGATGGAAGGTGCCATAATCGATATGTATTTCAACCTACATCTCTTCCAAAACATGCCTGCAACAGTTATTGAACAAAACAACTAGATACAAATGTAGTTGACGCAATACAACACTATCCGGGAAGGTATAACAAACATTGATACTTGGATAGTAGAAAATCCTGATGCGCCTCCATAGTTACACAAACCTTCAAAATCAACAAGGAAGACATATATGTATGCACTAGACCATTTCCAACAGGTATGGAAATGAGCAGACAAATAAGTGACCAAAGAAATGGGGATCTGCTCAAAGACTCACAAAGATGCTCAAGAGTTGAAAAGACATGGTCATCTTGCAAGGTTAGATGAACTTGGGAAGAATTTAGTCATGGAAGAATCAGTGAATGCAGTTCAGGAAAGTACAAGTAGAAGGAGACAAATAGTTGAAACTTCAAATTTTGTCTCAACTGATCTTATTGATCAACATTTACTTCAACAAACAAAGCTCCATACTATGATACATGATTACATGATAACATTGGAGAAATATATTAGTGCCTTGGATGATATCATTTCCATGATGGAAGAAATGCTGGAGCAACTATCTTACAGGAGGATTGAGTCACTGTACAACCAGTTGAAAGTTTGGACGACTTATCCTAAATACCTCAAGTTTTCCCTTTCGTCTTTTTCCTAACTACCTCAAGTTTCATCCTTTTGTGCCACTTTTCATGGGAGAAGGGAATATGAATATTTTTGTAGATTCCTCTTCAAGAAGAAGACGCAAAGAAAAATAGGAGTTTCTATTAGTTGTATAAAAAAGACTAGAGACTCTCGAAACATGGACTTTTTTTTTGGGCTTTTCAAGCATTGTATAGAACCAAGAACTGTTTCAAGAACTTATACAGTGTTAATGAATATTGAGAATCCCTCAGGGCCAATATTTGATAGAAGGAATTATGTGTAGAAACTGATCGAAGCATTGAACTACTTCAAGTGAATATATTTGTTGTTTCTATGGACTGTAATAATGCTTTGTTTGTTATAGACTAATTCTTATGCAATCTTAATTATTTTTGTAGTTATTGGTATTTCTTTGAATATTTCCATGCCTTGAGCTTCGTGAGTTGTTACAGTATATGTCAATGTCATCTGGACTAATTTGATTATATATTTATATATGCAGCCGCTTCCAATCTTTCTATTTTTATACAACTAACTATATTAAAGTTGTTTTAAGTTTGGTTGCATTATAACTCACAAGTTACTTTAGCTTTGCTCCTAGCTAGGATAGGTTAACATAGATTAGTGATAGATTAGTTGTCTTTACATACATAGTCTTCATCTACATCTTTGAATTGCACCCATCCCCACATCCGTACATGAACCTTAACCAGTAAACAAATAAAAAAAATTAGCAATAATTACAGTCGATTCCGGATGGTACTCCTAATCCAAATGGCATGCAGTCTAATTGGGACTGTATATCGGGGAGTTCCCCTTACTGTTGTCCGATGAATTTGGACCCCTCAACAAGTTGTAAACATAAGCTTAAAACATGATATTTTAAAGAGAAATTTCCTTGGTTGGCTAGCTCTGTTCCTGTGAATTTATTCCTTGAGCACTCTTCAATCAATTCTGAAAACAATGACAAGTCGATTATGCCTTCAAAATATCCCAAATTTCGTGTATGTCTTGAACATTGGTAGATCACATTCATTTAAGCTTCCATCAAATAAGAAATTTATTTTTGATGTTTCGCGTCGATTAGGAGACGCAGAAAACCTTAAAATTGCATTTGTGATTTGCCAAAATTTGCAGTTTTCAAATTCCAGCGAAATACATGCCAGAAAAATCGTCGGAGAGGGAGGAACGATCACCGGAAACTTCCAGCGAAATACATGCCGGAAAAATCGTTGGAGAGGGAGGATCAATCATCGGTATCAACATTAGCAATAGATCTTGAACAAATTAAGTTGGGTTTTTACACAATTCCCGAATATGTGTTGAAATCAACATTAGAAAAGGATTTTCAAAACAAGATAATACTACAATTGAGAAAATTTTAAAGGACTCTCGTTTTGGATTATTATAATACCATGTTTTTGCGCTATCCTGAGGGTTCTTGTCCCCAAGTTCGTGCTCATAAAAAAAATGAAAAAAACACATAAACCAAAACCAAAACCAAAGTTGGAAATCATGTAAGCAACCATTTTCAAATGATGAAGATGATCATCCGAAAATATGTTTGTTTATTAATTTGATTCAAAATTTTGGTGGTTTTTACAAAATAGGTTTATTATTAGTTTAACTGAGAAATGAATCTATTTATAAGTTTGATTTAGAGTTTTGGTAAGAATGTTTTATAGGAATGGAACCTTTTGATCTTAGTTGGAAAAAAACTCTCTGCGCTTGCTAGATATGGACACCTCAAAACTTGTTGATTATAAGAAAGTTTTTTAGGAGGGTCCTTGGTTTTGGGAAAGAGCATATCTTTTCATTACCCCATGATTTCCAGAATTTGACCCTATCATTATGTTTATCACCAAAATGCCAATTTGGATTGACCTCCCAAACCTACCACTGAATTTTTGACATTATCAGTGTTTGAAGCTATCAATGATACCTTGGGAAAGTACTTAACAATAAATATTGACTAGATTAAGTTGATTTTTTTCACATATGCCAAAATATGTGTTGAGATCGACGTTAGCGAGGGTCTACTGAATAAGATGATACTACAAAGAGGAAATTTTATATGAACTTCGGTTTTGGATTATGAGAATAAAAGAGTTTTGTGTCATATCTGTCAACAAACAGGGCTTGTTCAAGATCTTGTCCCCAAGCACGAGTTCACCCAAAAATGAAAAAAAGACAAACCAAAACCAAAAGTTGGCAATCATGTAAGCAACCATTTTGGAATGATGAAAATGCAGAAAATCAACAAACATCATTTTTTAGAGAAGGATAGCAATCCTTTTATAGGAGCGCAGATTGAGGTATCACATCTTCCCTTAGGGGATATAGAAGAAGAAAAGAGTACCAAGATCCCCCCCTCGAGGGTGGTAGTTGTAAACAAAGTTCCATTTGGAGGAATGAAGAGACTTCATGAATCTAACAAATTTAATTTTGATAAGGAGTTGGCACTCCATATGAATCTTGGGAACTTGAATTCCGATTTAAATTTCTTCTTTGTGGAACCTTCTTCAAGGGGGTGGATTGAAGTTAAAAATAAGAAAGGGAAAAAACCAAGATTAATGATTATTTTATGCATTAGTATGAGAATGTTGCTTAGTATCTTAAGCAAAAGGTATGGATTAGTATGAGAATGTTTTGTTTATTTTAGTTGAAGATGATTTGATTTTTCAATGGGACATAAATGAAATGTCCATGAAAATGTAAGTGCAATATGCACATGATCAATGTAATTTCCATTCAATCTCTGTGTAGAAATGACAATTTTTCTTCGAAAAAATTGGAAATCTTAAATGTATGGCTATAATGTGAGCCTACCTCCTCGACATTTATTGGTTGGATTTTTGTAAAACTAATACTATTTTACCATGAAACTAGAGAGATATTAGAATGTAGTATAAATTAAAATCTAAGGATCATATATATATATATATATATATATATATATATATATATATATATTTTTTTTTTTCCTATATTTTTTTGCTTATGCATGGGCATGTGTTTATGTACATCTGTGTGGAACCTGGTAGCAAACATAACTGTATAACTTCACATAGATATGCATATTCATGTGTGTGGGTATAGATGTTGGTTTTCTGATGTTAGGGAGAGAGAAGTTTTGTAGGAGACTAGAAGTTCAACATTCTATCCAATGCACGCACATAGTTTTAAGGAAATGGTGGATGCTCTATCCTTATAAAATGAAAGATTGGAAAAGGTTGGTTTATTTTGTCACTTCTTTCATGTTTGATCTATTTCTTTATATTGCTTGTTCTTCTAGGAATGTGGGATTGATGGATTCAATGAAATTGAATGTTTCCACATGTCTTTTGTTTGGTTTTTCCCAAATGGGATGTTTCTCACAGGTTTTGTGTTTGGGCTAGGGGGTAGAGAAGATGAGGAAAACACATCAAGACTTGAAAGATTTCAATGTTTATATGAAATCATAGGTACATAATCCCATGTGTCTTTTGACCTTCTCTTTCCCCCCTTCTCTTGTATTTTCAAAATGGAGAGAGTGATATTTATTTTTTGGACGATGGGTTTTGTAGTTGGCATTGTAATTTAAGCAAAGACGAACAAAGCATGCCATACAAATCTTGGCCACCATAATATAATTTAGATACTATACATAAAACAAAAGCAGTTTCCTCATGTGACGATTTTCAAAGACGTAATGAGCATGAGCATTTTGAGAAATGTTCTGGTAGCTAAGATTTATGCTTTGTTACACCTCATATTGAATGAGTTTCCACTTTGTGATTTTCATCACATTGATGGATATTTGGCTTGGGGGAGTCTCACTTCTCCTTGGTTGGATTATTTTTCTTGCTACTTGGTGGTCTTCTCACATGTGCTTCAATGCCTTGCTGATCACCCATTGGTTTCACTTTTGGATGGTTGTGGAGTATACTATCTTATTATGGTGTGGTTTGGTATATATGCTTATCTTGGATATGGATGATGGTTTAAGCCCCCTAAGGGGTTAGATGATGGTGTTAGGAGGTAGGTGTTTCATGATGTTGTTGATGTTTCTTGGTGACTTGATGTGTTGATGTATGATGTTGGTGTCATTAGGAGGGGGTTTTCTACATGGTCTTATGTGTTGGATGTGTGATGGGGAACACACTTAATGATTGGATGGACTAACACTTTGTTATGTCCCCTTCCCTTATGATGTTGCTATGTTGGAATGATTCGCATTGCTTTTGTTGGATTTTCCTAGGTGATATAACTTAATGATGTAACACTAGCTAGACATCACCTAGGGGGAAATGTGTTTGATGATGTTAGTACTCTCATTGATGTGCTATTAAGAAGTTTGAGTTAGAGGGGTGGGGTGTGTGTGTGTACTACATATGATTTGATGGTGATCTAAATTTTTTCCTAAGGTTGAATGATGACTTTTGATGTAATAATCCCTTGGTGGTGGTGCACCTTAGGTTAGGATTTATGCTTTTTTGTTATCATGGTGAGGTTTTTCTAGAGAGAATATATTTTATTTACATGGTACAACACTTATAGTGCACCCTTCATTGTCACACATGTTCCATTAACGTCCCTAAGGTCCTATGTTAAGTCCCTAACACTCATTTATTATGAGTTTATTAGTTAGGATTAGGTCAACTTAGTGGTAGGTTACATCATGCTCACTTAATATCCTATTTATAATAAAGGAGAATAATTTGTATAAGGATCTCATCTTGTCTTTTGAATTGGATATATTGTAAAAGGAGATTCCCCCCTTGACGTAGATTGTATTCATTGACATTTTATCATTTTCAAGGTGCTTGGTTCATAATATTTGGTTTCAAAGCATCTATCCCAGGGTTTTACTTTTTCAAGCGAGTCATCTTGGAATTTTCAATATAATTTTTTTGTAGGGACATTTCATACATCAAAATTTGGAGGTTACTCAGGAGACATATCACAATATGTCTAGTAAAAGTTTCAGTTTCTGGTTTGTTATACTTTAAGAGATATATCCTATGAAAGATAGGGTTTGCGACTCATTCTAAAATTCGTTTTAAATGAGTCATATTGGAATTTTTGCTATAACTTTTTTTCTAGGAAGTTTCAGATAGTGAAATTTTGTGGACACTGAGGAGAAATGTCGTTGTATAGGTTGTCAAACTTTCAGGTTTTGGTTCGCTATACTTTCAGAGATACAGTCCTTGGAAAACAAGGTTTGTGACTAATCCTAAAATAAGTTGTCTTGGCATTTTCATTGTAATTTATTTTCAGTGAAGTTTCAGAGTATGAAATTTTCAGAATCCTGAATTGACACAATGAAGTACATGTGAAAAAAAATTCATATTTTGACTCATTATATTTTATGATATATTACTTGTGGAATTTAGGGTTTTTGCACAACTTATTTTCATGTGATTTTAAGAGCCTTTTCTGTGGTTAGCAAGCTCATTTAAAAAAATAAATAGAGATGTGTTTTGGTGTCTTTAAATAACATTAGATTTGTCATTCAACAGGTAAAACTGCGTGTTGGGTTCTTTTTGTCACTTGGGTGAGCAAAACCAGGTCCCTTAAATATCTAGTTAGGCTAGCAAGACATCAGATTAGTTTGTTAGTTGATTAATGGCTCAACTAAAGAGAAAACAAGAAATAAGAAATAAGGAAACAAAACTAAACTAACCATGTAAAAATTCAAATGGATGCATGAAAGAGATACAAGAAATAACTACCAAATGAGACTAATCTTTGAAATGATAACACCTAGGAGAAGTATCTGAACTTATGAGTCCCCTCTTCCTCCTTGGGAGGGATCTTGAGTCCCCTAAATACAAAGATTTCTCTCTTCTAACAATAGCTAAAAATAGAAATACAATGTTGAAGACTTGATTGTTGGACTTCTCAAGAGGAGAGAAGTGCAACACTTGTTATGAATGCTCAAAGAGTTCTAGGAGAAATATGGCTTCTCTAAGACAAATTGAACAACATAACAATACTCAAAATTCTTCTCTTTGTTTGCACACATTGGTCATGTATTTATAGGACCAATGCAAGCTTTTTATTAGCTTGCTCATAGTGTGAATGGGAGCCCTTTGAAGGTACTTCCCATCCTTTTAGTATCCCCAAGGTAAGATTTTGAGCCGATCTTGTGGTCTTGTCATGGTACTATTTGACCTGGAAGTGGTTGAGGCCCAACCAAATGAATTAATGCGTCGTTTCCGCATTCATGTGGGTTCTTGTGGAGACAATCATGTGTCCCACACAATGTGTGCATTCAATGTTGTGTTGGCTTGCATGGATGTGAGCGAGTAAGCCTTAGGAAATTTGCACTGAAATTCAATGACCATTTGCATAGTTTTGCTTGTTGAATAAGTTCTGTAAATACTTGAGGTGTACTGATTAATGTTTTGTGCTAGTATTGTCTTCAATCATTTCTTGTATTGTTGTGAGCAATTTTTCGGTGATAACAAATGCCCCCTGATGTGTGAGGTTAGGAGTATACGTATAGCCGAAATACATCATTTTTTCTTTTGGTGATGATGTCATTGTGTAGAAGCATGGGAGACTTTGTATTGGGGAATTGTGAGAGAAATCCGTCAGAGGGAGAGGGGATGAATATGTGGACCAATTATTCTCCAAAAAACAAAATGTTTGTACAAATGAGGTGGGCATGCCCCATGATCATGTCATGAAACCAAAATAATATGATCGTAACTGAAAATTGTTGATGAAGTGGATGTCTGCATCTCCCTCGGGGGAGTCAATAACGACATATGATGGTTATGTGGAATGAACTGGATCTGAATCAAGAAATGGAAAATGGTGTAATATGTAAATAACTCGAAGGCATTGATGGCTTATAAAATTTATAGGTCTTTGGTGATGATTGAAAACTGCAATGGTCGCATAGTAAGACTCACTGTAACATGAAACTTTGTTCAATTTGAATGTTATGGGGATCAACGACATCAGAAAGAAATGATGAATCTTTATTTGTCATCTGAGACTTCTCATTGATAATGAAATGAGAGCCAATATATTTCCACTTTCCTGGAAACTTGTGCTAATTTTGACAGGGAAGGGGGCACGACTACAAGAAGCAAAGGGCTTCTTGACGTTGATTTGATCAAAATGGTATCAGGAGTTGTATGGAGGAAAAGGTGGATGAGCTGGTGACATGGACGAAGCTCAAATTGTATGGGACGTAAGAACTATCCTTGGTTGGGGGAAAATGGATGATGGCAACAACCGTAAAACATGATCTGGTGTCAGGGGGACGACCAATTATTGGGTTCACTGTGATGAATGGGTGAGACTGCAAAGGAGTGGATGATAGGTCAAAATACAGATTTTTGGGACAAGTGTGTTGGTGATAGTTGGTATTTGGGCCATTAAATGAATATATTTGCAAAGATGGTGATGAAAGGGGAATGCCCAAACCAAGGGAAGCATGGGTTGTTGTGGGCCAAGGAAAAAGATGCCACTGATTGCAATGACAAAAATCTATTCTACCTGCTGGAATTTGAAATGTGCTTTATACAATTACCAAATAAATAAACAATAATTGGGTTGAAAGTACACATACAAAAATGGGTGCCCCAGTGAAGTAAGGTCTAGCCTCATGGAGCACAAGTAGGGGAATGTAATTGATGAAGGGTGGGGGCCCCATGGGTGGGTTTATGTACCAGGTAAATGGATGGAGGATGAAATTGCATATGGGAAATTGATGTTGGATGATATGAAGGGTTAATGATAATGCAGAGGTGCATTTAATGTAACCAAGAACATGATGTGGGAGTCCATAATGGGGTGGTTAGCATGATGATGAGGAAGAAGTATGAGGTTCTTAATATGGGGTGTAACACTACTAGGACTCCCAAGCCTAATGGATGAAACAACATGAGTGTAAATATGCCAAGGGATAAATTTATGTGGGACAACTCATGGAGGAGAGAATTCTATCGGTTGATAGTACCTGAATGTAGTGAAGGTGATGGTACCACAGAGTTGGGTGTGGGGATCCTAAGGATAAATGTCAAGGGGTATAACTGGGGTATGCAGTTGTTTGCAGGGGGCATGAGTGCATGCCAGTTTTGACCATATACATGAAGGGGCCATAGGGTGGCCAAGACTTAAGTGATGGTTGGTGCACATGCTAAGTACCTGTGCATACAAAAAAAAAATACCCAACGTGAAAAATATTTGATGATAAAGAACATATGATGGTTATTTGATAGAAATGATAGTGAGTAAGCGTACCCGAGATTTTGAAATTGGAGGGAAAAATGGTCCCTTAATGAAAATTTTGGGTGCCCTTGGAAGGAGGTGAAGTAATCCTATATAAGGTAATCCCCGAATGAGGGTAGGGAATTGTAATACCCCAAGGTCGAGCCCCTGATGGATTGTAAATATGTTTATAGGTTGGTGAGGCAAGTGTTTATAAGTTGGGAGGATTATGTGTGTATTAGGTCGGAGAGCTTAGATTCTGAAGGCTAGGGAGCCTGATTTTGTATATGTAAATACTCACATCATTAATATAATTACATCGTTGCATGTAGACTGATCATGAAGAAAGAGTTATGGGGGACTAAGCTCCACTGGGAAGGGTAAGGGAAGAGGCTAAGAGGCTAGGAAAAAGGGCTAAGCTTGAGGGCTTAACCCCAAGGGAATATTATAATATATTTTCCTAAAAGACTAAGGTTTGGGAAATAAACCATGTTATCTTAAGTTCCCTTGGGGAAAGGAACGAGCTACCAAGAGATCCATGTGTCGATCTTGGCGCATGCAATTTTATGTGAGGAAATCAGTCGTTGAGGGGGTTCAATCAATGATTCTTACTAGGCTCCCCACGCATGCACGCACTCAGAAACTGAACATTCACGCATCCATCCACTTCCTCCATAGTTGACCTCTACAACATTCATGCAAGCTCTGAAACCTGCAAAAACCTGTGAAGCTAACCCATTTTTATCCTGTGAAGCACACCACGACTGTGCAGTGCTTGAGCCATATCACAACCTAGCCATTTTTTTGTTGTTGCCCATGTTTTTCTATGGATTAGTGTGGCTTACTGTCATTACCAGAGCCATACCTGATTTGTTGTTGTGATTACCTGATTTGGCCTGGGAGCTGGACTGAAGAAGCAGGTTGTCAAGCCTGTGAGAAACTCTCTCTAGGTGAGAGAGGTTGTTGGGGAAGTGATTTTTCTAGAGGGAGCCTCACGACATTTGTAGTTCTCTGAGACTTCTTGTCAGGTTTGTTGCTAAATCTCTGGAAGGGGAGTGGGGTAGCCGAAGGACCGTCGAGCAGAGAAGGGGCCCGAATTCTGGTAGAAACCATGGCCCTGACCAGTGTATGGATTTTGCGTATGTGGAGACATCGTCGGCTGATTTCCAAAATAGGACATAGATGGTTGGGAATGAATTACATTCGAAGGACTTTGGGAAGGGTTTCCCCATGTCAGTCCGGGGTTGCCCCATTACATTCGAAGGACTTGGGGATAGGCATAGTAGCTTATCCGGGGTTCCATTGATTGTGGAAAGAATTACCCCAGATCGACATTCTGGACTAGGGAACGGATCCCTGCCAAGAATTCCAAGGCCCTGATGTGGAAGAAGTTCCTAGGTTTGCCCCCTGTGCAGGAATAGTACCCTGCATAGGAATATATTGTCCAAAACTAGGATTTCCCCCAGTCGGGAAGGCGGCTGATGAGAAGGCATTGTTACCAAACGTTTCGATCAAAGGAAACGGTGTCAAACCTACCGGCATATTATGCGAAGGTGGTCCTTGACTCCCTGCTCCAAATAAACTATGGTGTGTAGGTTGCCCGATGGATTGCTGATGCGAGCCACCAAGTGAAGGGGATGAAGGGGGGATATGACCTCCTCCAAAAGGGAAAGTGTTAAAAGGAGCAGGAGTGCCCCCCATGTGATCTTGCAGAGGAGTGCTAGAGCTCCCTGCCCCCAGACCTGAAGTCTGTAAAGTGGAGTAGGAAAGTACAGGACTTGTACCCGAACTAGGCATCCCGTATGAGAACGGAGGGCCTGTCACACTTGGTGTGATAGGGGTTGTGGCCGCTGCCAAAGACGAGATCAGACCACTGTGCGACGTAGAGGCGATTGAGACCATGGTGGCTCAAACCAATGACGGTGGGTTAGGAGGTGAAAACTCTCCTGTGGTGACAACCGTAGTGGGAATTGAAGAATTCCTAGAAGGAGTAACAACATTTCTTTCCATTACTGTGTGAAACACTGTTTGGTGCTTGTAAAATTGAATTGGTACGATGAAAGGTACCAAGAAATTAGTGGTTGGGGTTTCAACCGGGCCAAGAGCATTCACTCCAATGTCCAAAATGGTCGATTCCTTTGGATGTTGGTTGGGCACAATTGCTTATTACCCGATCGCTTCAAAAGACCCTTGTTGGTCTAGCTTTCGCCTTAGTGGTGGCAGGGGTGGCTCTAGTGTAACCAGCGGTAGGCCAAGAAGCCTTCCTGACCGGCGAAGCTTGTGATCCTCCGCTGTGTGAGAAGATCAAAGACACTCTAAGGTAGTCTAAACACTCAAAAGTAACACACACTAAAAAATTCCCTAGAATATAAGACAGGCAAACACTAAATTAATTGGAAGAACAGTTACAACAACCAACACTAGAGAAACTTACCGGTGCAAGTGCAACTCGAGCACGGAAGCACCCTCCAGGTATACTATTCAAAGCATGGACCGATGTCTATCCTAGGTACCACAATATACCCCCACAGTCACCTGTGTATGTCCCTAAAAAATATAGGCAACTAGGTTGCCATCACGCGAACAGTCACCAGGCGGGTACAGTCGAAAGTCGGGTAGACCACAATGAGCAGGGTATCAAGCCCGAAACCTGTCAAGGGTATCGAAAGCAAGTGTTCTGGAAGACAACTGAGGATCTTGAATGGATTCGAGACCCACGAAGCCCCGTGGCAAATGCAATCGACGAAATCCCAAAACAAGCCATGTATATGTGTTCTCCACTACGATTGGTCCAGCTTTGGAGGAGTTATCTCCACTACCTTTTTGCATGCGACCTCGTGTTTATTCGCTTTGTTAGAGGGGGGTCCCAGATAAATTTCATGATACTGGACTTAGACACTCCCTAACTCAGACTCCAATGTTTGATTTTAAATGGCCTTGAAGAGTTTCCTCTCCAACCTAATCCAAGGCCCTAATCCTGAACTAGTTGGTTAACCCTACAAACATAAAAGTCTAATAAATTTTAGATTTAGCGTTAATTTTATGGCTTTGTCTTATGTCAAGGGGTATGAAAGTGAAATTGATGATGTGTAAAAGACAAAAGTAAAAATGAGTAAAAAGATGGAAACAAAAACTTTCACTTCATGCAAAATTTCAACAACTTTTCAATATATATATATATTTTTTAATTTTCTAAGATTTTGGACAGCGAAATCAAAAGAAATTTCACTCGACTACAAGCTACTTATGATCTAAGTAAACCACAAAACTTATGAAATAAACGACTTTTCCCTTGCTAATAATGCAGAATCATAGTCTTCAACCAAACAAGAAAATGAAAGAGATTATTTTTTATTTATTTAAATGCTGATAAAGCAAAAAGGGAAAAATACCAACAAGCAAAAACCAAGAAAAATGATTTTGGCCTAATCGCAAATCACATAGAATCACTTCAACAAATCACACACTAGCAACTTTTAAAAAAAATGACTCTCACACTTGTCTAAAAACCCCAAAAAAATTCTTTTTTATGAAAGCTTTTTAAATGAGAAAAAGCAAGCTAAGGCTAAGATTAATCCTAAGCTACTGACTGTTAAGACAAAGATTCAAATACCTGAGAGGTATAACTCTCATCAAGGGAAAGGATGATTTCCTTACCCTCAACAAAAACTATCCTGCCCAAGCATGCTACTGATAATCCAACAACAATCGTGTGAACGTGAGCTGTATAGAGCCAAAGGGCATGTACACACAGGTTGACCTTCTACAGGCCGCGTGTATCTCTAAAACTCTGAGAAAAAATAAAAACAGAAAATCCAAACCAGGAAGAGACCACTGATATTGATAACCAGGATCTCCTGAAGGCTTGGACACTCTTTTAAATAGAAAAAGCAAGCAATGTAAGGAAAAAATTTGTAAAACAAACCAATCTGAGACAAGACTGCAAACAACCAGGACTTAGAAAGAATTCCAGAAAACCCTTGAGAATCACTGATTCTAACAAGGAAGAGGATGACTGCCTCCAAAACTTTCTAGAATCTACATGCTACTACTACTTCTTCAACTAGCGTTCACACGTGGGCTGTAAGAGAGTAGGGAGCGGGTACACGCGTGCAGACCTTATGCAAGTCGCGTGTACCTCTATGGGTCCCGAAAAACACAGTCAAGCAAATAACAGAGAAAGGTGGTATGGAAAATCAGATTCTCTGCTAGCTCAAACTTTGCAAAAACTAAAAAACAGGCAAGAAAACCAGTCTTTTAAAACTACTCAAAAACAAATACAATTCCTAGGAACCCTAGAGACTTCCCCAGTATGGTCGCCAATTCTGTTGTGAGGGAAATCCCCTTACGGACTAGCAAATAGGGTTATCTTATGCATGCAGCTATGACCGAAAGAAATCTACTTTCTACCTTCATCCCCAAACTTAAATCCCATTCCTTTTCAACAAATACATGGTTTAGACCAACATACCTTGTTCCGGATGGTTGATGTCTATCCTTCCTCCCGCTTGATCACTTGTTAGCAGTCCTCCTTTCAAAGCTGACCTATATGCAAGTCAAGCAACAAACTACACATGCATTTTACCTATAGACTAATGGGTTAGAGATTCAACCATATATTTACTGTATTATGAAGAACTCATAAAGTGGGATGGGAAAAGCATTTCTTTATTACTTTAAATGAATCAACTTATAAATGTCGAGACCGGCCACTGCTCCGCGAATCTTGATCCTGGGCTCCTCTTCAAATGTCCTCCAACTTCTTTGCTTTGTATCTCTTCTTGCACAAGGATGGCTAAAGGGTTGGGACAATGGAAATATGAAATTGGGCAGAGTTTCTTTGCTATCTTTTTTCCTCTTCCAAATGGGACCCCTAGCCCTTCTTTTATAGGCTAGAAGAAGCTAGGTATTTGGATGAAACCTTGGCCATGCATGGCTGGGAGTTTCAGTTAACTCACCCAAAGCTGTGTGTTTCGTCAACAACTTTCCTTTTTTTGTGCTTTTGTTGGTCAATGCGGGCTATTTTAGGTCATCTAGCGTGTACACGCGTGCAATAATGGAGTAGGGCACGTGGGCCCTTATAAAAGAGGTTTTTTAAAGAGTTTCTTAGCAGTGCTTTGGCAAAGAAGGGATCTGAGATGGCCTGATGCCAGGTAAGCATGTATGGTGCAATTTAGGGTTATAACAGGGTAGGGAATTGTAATACCCCAAGGTCGAGCCCCTGATGAATTGTAATTATGTTTATAGGTTGGTGAGCCAAGTGTTTATAAGTTGGGAGGCTTATGTGTGTATTAGGTCGGAGAGCCTAGATTTTGAAGGCCAGGGAGCCTGATTTTGTATATGTAAATACTCACATCATTAATATAATTACATCACTGCATGTAGACTGACCACGAAGAAAGAGTTATGGGGGACTAAGCTCCATTGGGAAGGGTAAGGGAAGGGGATAAGAGGCTAGGAAAAAGGGCTAAGCTTGAGGGCTTAACCCCAAGGGAATTTTATAATATATTTTCCTAAAAGACTAAGGTTTGGGAAATAACCCATGTTATCTTAAGTTCCTTTGGGGAAAGGAATGAGCTACCAAGAGATCCATGTGTCGATCTTGGCGCATTCAATTTTATGTGAGGAAATCAGTCATTGAGGGGGTTCAATCAACGATTCTTACCAGGCTCCCCATGCATGGACGCACTCAAAAAATGAACATTCACGCAACCATCCACTTCCTCCATAGTTGACCTCTACAACATTCATGTAAGCTCTAAAACCTACAAAAACCCGTGAAGCTAACCCATTTTTATCCTGTGAAGCACACCACGACTGTGCAGTGCCTGAGCCATATCACAACCTAGCCATTTTTTTGTTGTTGCCCATTTTTTTCTATGGATTAGTGTGGCTTACTGTCATTACCAAAGCCATACCCGATTTTTTGTTGTGATTACCTGATTGGATTGGCCTGGGAGGTGGACTGAAGAAGCAGGTTGTCAAGCCTGTGAGAAACTCTCTCTAGGTGAGAGAGGTTGTTGGGGAAGTGATTTTCCCAGAGGGAGCCTCACGACATTTGTAGTGCTCTGAGACTTCCTGTCAGGTTTGTTGCTAAATCACTGGAAGAAGAGTGGGGTAGCCGAAGGACCGTCGAGCAGAGAAGGGGCACACTCCCTGGGGTGGGACAAGCATATGGGGAACGAGGGAATATAAGCTGTGGACATGAGTGGACTCCTGGGGACAAAATCCTTCCTGTAGAATTTGTAACCTCAGCCTAGCCTAGGATTTACCCTTACCCTAGGTGGAGTTTAGTCCCAGCTTGAGGGTGGCCCATTGCCGATAGTTTGGAGCAGCGTGGTCTAAGGCTGGGAGGTTCATGGAAGATCTGCACGCAATTGGTGACCTTCATAAAAGGATAAGTACCATTTCTATGTTAATTTTTATGATGTGTATCCTGTACATGTCTTGATATTTATAATATTTCTCGTGTGAGCTGTTTGTAGAAGATGGTTGTGATTTCTGCATTAAATTGTGTATTAGTAGAATGCATATTAGTGTTGAATTTATATGTATGATGTTCTGCAAAGAGCTTTGTGTGTCATAACCCAATAGGTCTATGCCTGGGCATGGACAATTTTGACCATAGAAAACAGAGTGAGAAGTTTTTATTTCAAGTGACATTGCCCAATAGATGGCCCAAAGCTTGAACAAAGCAGTTTTGTAGTAGCATGCCCCGACTTGGGTGGCCAAGGGACGTTACAGGAATGATGAGTTCTTGAAAAAATGCACTCCCTAAGGGAGGCCATGGAACCATGGTTTCATGAACAAGGAAATCCCTAAGGGAGGCAAAGGAACGATGGGTTCCTAAGAAAGGCACTCCTTGAAGGAGGCTAGGGAACCATGGGTTCCCAAAAAAGACACCCCCTAAGGGGGGTCAAGGAACGATGGGTTCCTTAAAAAGGAACTCCTTGAAGGAGGTTAGGGATCCATGGGTTCCTGAACAAGGCCCTCCCTAAGGGAGGCCAAGGAATGATAAGTTCCTGGAAAAGGCACGCCTTGAAGGAGGCAACAGACCAATGGGTGCTTGGAAAAGGCACTCTCTAAAGGAGGCCAGGGAACCATGGGTTCCCAAACAAGGCCCACCCTAAAGGAGGCCATATAACAATGATTTTTTGGAAAAGGAACTCGTTGAAGGAGGCCATGGAACCATGGGTTCCTAAAAAATTCCTTCCCTAAGGGAGGCCATATAACAATGAGTTCATGGAAAAGGTACTCCCTGAAGGAGGTTGGGGAACCATGGGTTCCTGGAAAAGGTACTCCCTGAAGGAGGTTCGGGAACCATGGGTTCCTGAAAAAGGTATTCCTTGAAGGAGGCCACATTGAACTTACGGGGGTAACTAAAAATGACCAAGGCTAAGGGGGCATCACCACAAGAAGTAATGAAAATATTTTGGTGGATCATTCCGATTAGTCCATGTGGCTTGTAATCGCATGATGTTTGGGGGAATTGGACACAAGGTGGTGCTATAATGGTTCCCATGAAGGGTATATTGTGAGTTGGTGTTGTGTCGAGATCTAGGTCTTATGAGACCAAGGTGACAAGTGGTACTGCCCCTTGTATTACCATATGATGACTGGAGAAAGGGTTGTTGCTAAATACCCAAGATGATGGACCAAAGGTATAATAATAGGCAATTTAAGGTTGGACATCCACCAAAGAGGATCTAGAATAGTGTATCAGACCCAATATTTTGTGTAATATCTATTGTGGGGTTTGGGACTTTAAACTGTGTGGTAACATCTTCTATATGGGCATGATTGGTCATCATGGAATTGGATTCCCTGATATCCCTATTAGTGAGAAGATATGATCTTATTTGATAGGGAGAAATGACCTTATCAAGGAAGATAATATTAGAGGGTGCACCAATTGAAGTGTTAAGACCCTACCAGCAATGGATAGGAGAACCTAGATGGAGGTTATCACTAGAATCACCGAGAGAAGTAGTGTCAAAGAATTGTTCATCTTCTGGGAAGAATGTAGTTGATATTTCATGGTTTCTTTTGGTTTTGGGGGAAGAAACATGCATGGATTCCCCCAAGGATGAATGAATCCACCCAACCTCCAAACCCAAGTGGCGAGGAGGTGGTTCTAGAAGCATGTCATCATTTTTAAGGGGAGTGGATGTTGCATGACTAGTAACAGTGTACACATAGTGCATGGACTCAATGTGAGGAACATGATGTGAGATGTTATTCATAGAATTATGTGGGTGGGGATCAATGTAGGAGAGTTGATAGATTGTGATGATGTGTCCCTCATGTGGGAATATCATGAATCAAAAGAGTGAAAACACCACAACACTCATGGCATAGATGAAATTATGACCTGAGATAATTTTGTAATCCAATGGACCATCCATGACATCAACATTCATCAAAACCATCTTACCACCTAACTTGGTGGGGATATTAGGTAAGATCCCTAAGGGGGAACAAAGTCTACCATAAAAGGATTTTAACACAGTCATCGATGGGATAAGAGTAGAGGAGCCTAGTTGTTTCCAAGCTAATGATGACATAATACATGAGGATGCCCCATCATCTATTATACATTGATAAAATGTATGGTTTTTAACGATGACCCATTTTTGAAATATGGTAGAAGATGGTAGTCATGCTTGGATAAGTTGATCCCAATCAGGGTTGATGACCTGTGATGGGTGTGGGTACACACTTACATTTTCATTACAAGGATAAGTTCAAGTAGACATTGTGGTACTAGAGGTGGAAGGGGTGCCCCCAAGTCTATATGATTGAGCCCCGGTTGTGAGGTAGATTGGGTGTGAGGGGGGATTACCCATGTCAGGGGAAACAAATGATGTTTATGTGCATGGAAACTCACTCGATGGAGTAATGGGTGCATGCTAGGTGTTAACAACTCCCTGATGGGGAATCGGGTTTTAGAGAACTGCTAGTGTTTGAGGTTGAAAATAATTGTGGGGTATTTGCGAGAGTCCTTTAGAGGTAGGGGGTTTTTGGGTATTCATTGTCTCTCTTTCATCCATGTGTACTCAACAAATTGAGGGAAATGATGGGTATAATGACCATACTCATCGCATAATGCACAAGGGAAGTTGGCTCAGAGGTTGTTGTTTCTCCCTTGTCATGGTTGACCAGTATTATCTCTCCCTTGGGAGTTTTGGTTAGATTGATTTTGGTTGCCCCATGCTGGGGGATTTGGCTATTGGGGGTTTCCCCTTGTCCTTGGTTTCTATTCTTTCCCTTTCTCTAATTGTTGTTGGGTTGATGAGGGGGATTGTCTATATTCAATTGTTCAAGGGATTGAACTTGTTGAATAGGAGAGGGTTGGATAAAATTTACCCTTTCCTGGTGTTGTCCATGTGTTGCAGCAACGGGTTGAGGAGGACCAGTGAAGGGGTAGTAGTATATGTTGTATATGGAAAAGGGCCCAGATGTTGTATGTGCACTAGGTGGGTGGAGGGTATAGTAGGGAGAGGGACTAGTGATTTGAGGAACCAATCTAGTCGTTGTTGTGGGCTAGTATCTACTTTGCAAATACTTCTTCTCCTTCGCCATTCATGGATGTGATCGGCGATATGGATGGTCGAGGTTTGTTTGAATTTGGATAAGATTGCCAAGTTGGTGTCATGGTGTGCTGGGAGTTGGAAGAAGGATACAAATACTTTCACCAATGACTCAAAGGTTGAGTAGGACCCGACTTTCTCATCCACATACCATTTAGCAGAGGGACCAGTGAGCATTCTTTGGAACAACTGTAAGCGAATGAAATATTCCATAATGCTATTGGAAGAACACCAAAAGTGGGAATACATAATGTGATTAGCGAGGTCTACTCCAGGTTTTCCTTCGAATTTGTGAATATTCGAAGGTAACTTAGTGGGCATATTTGGCCAAGTGGGGTCATGTAATATGGGATTGTTCGTTAATTTTCTCAAGTTGGGGATATTGAGAGATGCCAAATATGGCATGGAGGGGGAGTACCAACCATGGTATGTTATGGTTGAGAATATGTTCCTCCTGAGGATGGTTGGGAGCTTGTACCTTGGGATGAAGGTTGAGTTCCGCCTCCTTGTTGTGGAGGATTGGTAGGTGAAGTTCTATGGATAGTGGTGCCAAGCAAGGTGGATCCAAGTAATGTTGAGCCTAGAATTGTAGCGCTCACTGGTGTATGTGATGGTTGGGCTGATGTATCATCCAAGTCGGGGATACCTACCAAAATTGGGGGGAGGTTTCTCAAGCACCTAGAATGATGAGGATGCTATGGTTCTCTTATGATTCTGGACTATATGTGGATGTGTTCTGATGGTGATGAGAAGAACCAATAGAACAAGTTCTTTACAAATTACCGTAACAATGTATTCATGAACTGCATGTAGTCAAATGGTGACAATCATACATATAAAAATAATGATACTGGTATTTTGGTTGTTTTCTGACTCTGCGTGGGGAAATATAAAAAATAATGCACGTTTCCTATCCGACGTAACATCCTTCCTCTCAAATAGAACTAGACCTCTAAAAACGCACTTGATAGTGGGGTCAGAACCCACTTGAGGAGATACTAGTGAAGGGATGAACAATCAGTTATAATGAGGGATGAAGGGGGAATATCCCAAAATTACTGGCGATATTTCTCAATATCCATTCAAAATCTGATTGAGGTGGGATTGCATCCCACAATCGCCACCTTGGGTAGATAAGACCTAGAATTTGGCCATTAAGTTACCTTGATCAAGCACGACATTTAGATTTTCAACCTCAGAAATTGGTCACGGGTTGGATGCTTTCCAAGGGTTGGGTGACCCAAGAAGGAACACATAACAATTAGACCTTGGTCTTTGACCCTTCACGGGTATCTCACTTCCTTATGGTGTAGGATTACTTAATTGGGAGGATTTTGGTATCTTATTTCGTAACTTTATAAGTTTCAATGAAAAAATGATGATGGGGAGTTATTTGGATGCCTATCCCAAAAATTGTAACTTAGACTACCAATTTTTTTTGTTTTCCTCTGGCTCTTGTGGAGGTTAGAAATGGGTTGATTATGGTTGCTTTTACACTACAAGGAAAAGACCTTTTATCAAAGGCTATAATAGAGGTTTCTATTGTTACAAAATTAGAAAAAAATGTCAAAAAAACCTTCGCTACAACATATGTTTTTGATAGTGGAGGTTTTTGTGGATACTATAATGGAACTTGATTATAACTAAAAAAATATGAGCGGCCGGAGGTGTTAGCATATGTTTATAAATCAATACGTTTTATAAGGTACAAACACCGGTGCATACATACATGTACCGCACCAATGTTGTACACTTAAATTCAAGCACTTGGGTAGTAAAATATTTAAGTACCAGGGTGTTTGTGTTATAGGCATCGAGAATTTAACAATAAAACACACTAGGAGAGTTAAAAATAATTAAGCACTGGAGATTTCTGCTTAGATTTCTATATGATTTCGGGATGGAATCTATTTCTTTGAGGTTCAACACCTTTATGCTTGCTTGTTAGGAGTACAAATCAATGTTTTATTAATAAGAAGGCACCGATGTATAAAATAATATGCACTGGTGCGTTACCTGGAAAAAAACCCCCCATTGTATTAAAAATAGAAAGTACTGATGCTTTTTAGTAACAAACAAGTGACGATGCTTATCAATAACACAAAAGCACCGATGTGTATTAATAACACAAACACACGATTGCTTATTAATTATCCTAAAATACCGGTGCTTATTAATAACACAAAAGCATCGGTGCTTTGTATACGCTAAACACACCGAAGGCCAATTTTTTAGTGTAATTTTTTGGTAGTAAATAAAAATTGAAACCAGTGCTAATTGATTACATAAAGCACCGATGCACATTTCTTATGAAACACATTGGTGTGTTGTAATATTAAATGCACCGATGAGAATAATAATTAAAATACACCGAGAAACATCGACATGTGATAGTGCACTTATTGTTATTTTTTAATTCCATTATTTATTAAAAAATTACATATATCTTATATTTTGATTATTGAATTTGGATATGATGTTTGGATTAATTCGTTATATCATCAGATTTTACTTCTCTTCATTATAATATTTAGTCATCCATATATTTAATCAACGATGTAACGTTTCACAACGACATTGGACAACACAATAGAATAAATTAAAACACATTTTATTATATGAATAAGCGGGTCTTTGTCATACAAAATGGGATACTTATTGGTAATCCCTTGTCTTTCAATTGGGACACTATGCCCATTACATTAAACAAAAATGTATGATTTTCACAGACAATTATTTAAAAAAAATACAATTGCAGCTTGCATCGATATCCAAATATTGGTCATCATTCTTCACTGGAATTGTTGTTAGTGCTCAAGCTACTTCCATGCCTTGTGTTATTTCATTGAATGTTTGGTTGATTGCCTCAATTGTTTTCATCTTCTTCAATTTCCATCTACAAACATAAAAATAAATTGTAATGAGTCTATCTACATTGGTGAGAATAATGAAAATTGAAATAAATAATATACATTAATGTAAATTGAAAAGCGACATACATGCAAAGCAAGAATTGACTTATGAATCATACACATATGTTCAAAATCAAATCTCATGCCTTGTTTCAACAATTCTTCTATTGGCTTAGTTCCATACTTTATTTCCTGCAAGTTTTATACCCCATAATAAATCATAGATTCAATGTAAAGTATCATTTTTTTTTTCCATTAATTATAAAATGATAGAAGTAAAACAACATAAATTATACTAAAAAATTCCACAATTAATTTTTGATATGCCAACATATACTAACAACCCTTACTTAACCCAGTGTCAATCAATTTTTCTGATGGCTCTTCTTTGTATGTTAGCACCTGTTTGAAGACAATCAAAGATGATTATTGTAAAACAACTTAAAATATACGAAAACAAAAACTTAAGTTGTTATAAAAAAATAACAATTACTCACAAACTTTGCTATCAACCATTTTCTTCCTTGTCGTCCAGTTTTATGTGTAGAATGAGTTCCATTTTCTTTTCTCTTACGTAAGAGAATATTTGAAAATTAATATTTAATGCTAAATTAATTATTTGTACCTAATATACAAATTCAATGATTATATACATTTGAAGCACATTTTTGTTGAGATGGCTTCTCTTGTGATGCAATTATGTCCATTTCTTTGACCATCTCCTTGTGCACATTTTTTGACATTCTTACTAGCATATTTTGGATATTAGCGCGTTGGTCCTCTAGGATTTTCATAATTTTCCTCAAAAAATAACATGACAATAAAACACCACTCTAGATGAACTAAGGATCGATTCATCATCATTTACATCTTTTATATTAATTAATTTTGTTTTGTTAGGATGACATTTTGATCCCTTGTTGTTGGTGCATGTAGAACAGTAAACATATATGAATTAATAAATTGTTTGAAACATGTCATCTAATATTCCTAAGTATATTGTTAATGAAAATTAAAAAAAATAATCATATTGAATATTATTTTTTCATTCACCTGATTCATCCCTCTGCAATTTTTCCATCAAGATTTTACGCTCTTCTGCACTTAGATCATAAATAATATTATCAAGCTTCCTCATTTTGTGGCCCTGCATGACACACACTAACCAATACATATTAATTAAACTTACATATAGTTCAACCATATTAATTTTTTATAGAATTTATAGAGAACCTACCTTTTTTGTTTTTCTGAATGTGTCATCATTGTGTCGACCAAAAATTTTCTTATTTGAACTCTTCTCACTCATATTTTTATCAATATACAACCTGTACCATTCAATATAGAAATTATTAAATATATTTTATAAATAAATCACATAATTTTCAGCAAAAAAAAATCGTTGTAATCGGTGTGCTTTTTAAATACAAAGCACCAGTGCGTTTATTACATAAAACTCATCGATGTGGTCAATACAAAAAATGCACTGGAGAGTTTAATTCATTTTTTTTAAATTGTGAATTACATCAGTGTGATATATATAGAAGACATCACAACGACTACAGTAGAAAACAAAAACATAGCAAAAAAATTAAACATTCATAAAAAAACAATAGAAAAATTACACACCGATGAAAAAAAAAATTAAAAAAATTACATGACAACATTTTCTGTGTTATTTAGATGAGAAAACATCAACGATTTTTTTTTTATGCATCATATTTTTTAATTTAAAAAAACAAATCCATGGCTTTATCGGTGCTCCTTAGACATTAACGCACCAATGCGTTTCTGTCGAAATGGTGCACCAGAAAATCAGAAAATGTTTTAAAAATAAATTCAAATAAAAAACCGTGTAAAAACCAATGTCAGAGGGTCGACTGCGTTTGGGATCCGATGCAATAAGTGGTCCCTTTGCATCACATGCCAAACACTTATATATAGAAAAACAAACCCATTAGATCTAAAATGCCTAAAACGAAAATCCATAATTATGAAGTGATAGAGAGAGTTAAACCTTAGGGTGAAATTTTTCATTCACGTAAGCGAAAAAAAAAAAAAAAAACGTTTAAGGTAAGTATGATTTTTTTCCTGAATTTTAATTAAAATCCAAATATGAATACAATTTGTAAAAAAAATTATAATCAAAATCAATAGTAAAATTAATTTTTTTTACTATGTAGGGTTTTGAGAGAATCACCATACCCTTCAAATCCTGATTTTTTGAATATTTATATTGTTCCAAAGTATTCTTCTGCTCCACAATGCTCCCCGGTATGTCTCTCTTCCAAATCTGTCTCCTATAAATTTTGGCAAAATCATGAAAATATTGAATACCTCTTAATATTTAAAAAACTTTATGAAAAGGGTTTAGAGTAAATCACCATACCCTTCAAATTCTCATATTCTGAATAATATTGTGGTTCCAAAGTACTGTGCTCCTCCATAACGTTCCTTCATATGTCTCTCTTGCAAGTCTCTCCCCTGCAATTTTTTGCAAAATAACGAAACAATGAATAGCTTTTTAGTATTTAAAGGACTTTATGAAATTTGATTCCCGCTCTTTTTTTAGTTGTTTAAAAAAAATCGCATTTTTTTAAAAAAAATTTGGCACGACGATTTGTTTATGTCAAACGCAACGGTGCATCCATATTATATTACGCACTGATAACATATAATTGTTTTTTATTAACAAAATCTTGAAACACAATTTGGTTATTTTTTCAACGCACTGATGCTTATTATTAATAAGTGCACCGGTGTGTTTGTGGTTTATAAGCACACTCGAATGCTTTTAAAGTTATTTGAAATTTTATTTACACATAAATAGTATATTCATATCAAATTATATTTTAGGATGAATTAACATGACTTACAATACTTCAGTATACATTTTACGTTTTATGTCACCTTATTCTTAAAAAATGGTTTCAAAACTATATTCAAACTCATATTGTAGTATGGTCCTCGAAATTTATTTTAGATATGTACAAAAAAATTTATTGCTAATTTTGCTGAAATGCAAGGACAAAACCTTATAATATGATCAAATGACCAATTCTTCAAATTCCATCCCGTTCCATATTGCTCAAATTCCATCGTGGAGTTCTCCTTTTCCATCTCCAGTAAGTCTAACTTATTTTATTTATGTTTCGATTATCTAATTGAATTTTTTTTATCCATGTCAATCTGAATAAAAATGTATCCAAATTTGCAGAATCTTGATTTAGAATCGAGTTCAGATGCAAAAAATATTCTAGTACCAGTTCAAAAACATCTGAAGGTCTTATCAGGAGCAACATACCACAAGTAGTTGGTAGATGAAAATGGACAACCGCTTTACTCTGCGTTTTGTGACATTCCATCTTCTAGCCGCAATCCTAGGTCGATGATGGTAATTATTTTTTGGTATAATGTAATTTGAACAAACAAATAATTGCATTGTGCTTACTAATATCATCGATGTACTAATGTTCAATATTTTTGAACTTAAGATTCTTATGATGAGCGACCTACCTACCATCTTCTGTTGCACCCTACAACAATGTCAACCCGAGAGAAGGCTGCAATGAGAGCACAACTCAGAGAGGAAGTGTACCAAGAATGGTTGAATCAACCACCTATTCAATTCCCACTACATCCATATTCACTAATTAGGAAAGACCACAACAACATTAGTTCTTCAGAAGTTGGTAACAGAGACAATAAAAAAGAGGTTGGTATGGATGATTACTTACAAGATATGATTGCCATGGAGACAATGTTGTTAGATGCATTCCAGAACGATGATCTAGGGGATAATGATCATATTAGTGATACAATTTTCAAAATATTGAAATCTACTTCCACCACCCCTCTCTTTGGACCTAGTGCCCAGTTAAATTCCACCCATCTTCGGACAACAATGTTACTGTACAACTTGAAAACAAATTTTTGCATGTCAAACACATGTTTCTCGGCAATATTGAGGTAATTGACCAACAAGTGCCTTATATTAATTTTGAGAAATCTTGTCACACAATCAACATTAGAAATGGTTTCTTTTATAAACATTAAATGACCTTGTACATTTCTATTTCCCACTAACTGCAGGTTATTGAAATATAAGGTTCTTCCTAGTGATAATGTTTTTCCTGGTAGTTGCGAAGAGGCAAAGCAGTTGTTGAAAATGTTGGGTGTTGAGTATATATCATATCATTCACGTCCGAATGATTATATTCTGTATAGAGGAGAATATGCAGACAAAGATATATTTTCGAAATGTAGGCATGACAAGTACCATAAATCAATTAAAAATGGTAAATTGCATGGTCCTCCTCATAAGATATTGAGACACATGCCTATAATCCCAAGGATTAAAAGGCTCTTTTGTTGCAAATAATTAGCTATGTTGCATGGATGGCATGCATCACATAGAAGTGAATCAGGATTTATGTGAATCCCAACATATTCAATAGCCATGAAACATATAGAGGATACATGGCTAGAAAAATTCAAGGATGAAGTACGAAGTCTACGATTCAACATAACAATGGATGGCGTGAACCCATATTCCCTCCAAAACACCAACTATTATGTTTGGCCTATATTAGTGATCAATAACAATACCCCCCCATGGTTGTCCATGCAGAATGGACATCTTATGTTGGCTCTTATAGTCCTTAGTAGAATAAAAGTGAAGAATATGGATGTATACCTACAACCATTGGTAGATGAATTGAAGGAATTATGGGAAGGGATACATGTATACAATGTATTAAGATCCATCACAACAGAGAGGATTTTTACATTGTATGGAATATGTGCTTACATTACACATGATTATCCAGGCTTAGGATTTTTCTCTGGTAATTAACATATTTATTGATTTGTTTATATATGTAACAATATTTATTTGCATATTTAATTCGTTGTGATTGACATTCTATTCTTAAACGCTAACGTGCTATGTATACAATAATTTTGCAGGTGTTGTAACTAAAGGCTATCGTGGATGTAAATGTTGTGGACCTTATCTGAAGGCTAGGTGGACCAACCACCTACGAAATCCAGTGTACAATTGCTCGAGGGTATTCCTCCCATAAGGACACCCTTATAGAAGAGAAACATCTAGTTTCAATGGTACACCAGAGAGAACCCAAAGGCTTGCAATAATCACACCAGTAGAATGGCTTAGAGCATTTGGTGCATAGGGTGCTACATAGAGGGGCATATGGAAAATGAATGTCCGCGGATGAGGGGAATGGGACCTCCTCACAATCCAATGAGGTACCCTCCAGGACTATCAGGAGGAGTTGCACAAGTATATGTGAATCCACCATTCCCTGCACCGATGCTATACCATGCTTTTCCAGGCACCCAAACAACTCATCCAACCAAATACTGTGAAATTTGTCGAACACACGGGCATGCATCGAGGCATTTTCCTATCCTACAAAAGTATACACTTGTGGCTAATACAATACATTGTGAGTTCTGCGTATCTACAAAACATGCTACAAATTAATGCAGAGTGTTGGATGCACTTGCCGACATACTGGATCTAACAACATTCAGAATAAATGAAACCCCTCAAGGACCTGGAAGAGGCCGGTGAGGTGGGGGTGGAGGTGGATTCAGAGGAGGAAGAAATGGGGGAAGAGGGTGATCCAGGATCTTTTCGTCAGGTGACTTATTAAAGAATTCTATTAAAATGAGAATAAACTAAAGTACACCATAAATAAGGAAAAGCTCAAAGGAAAGAGACATAATCATGCAATATGAAAAAAAAAACTTGATAATGGAGTTCTTCCTGAGTGGACTACGTCTCCGGGTCCTGCTCTCAAATGGGTAGGTCTTTTATTAACTCCACAAAAGAATTGGGAAAAATACATAAGTATACCTCATTCCCGAGTTAATCTACATAAGCTTTTCTCAGATCAGAAAAATAACACCACCACTACGTTCATGGCGTCATTTTACCTAAAAATGACTGTCTCCACGCCTCGATCTGAGTCTAACACTTTCAGGCCCAAGAGACACCCCTGCCTTGGTTTTTGTGCCACTGCCTCTGCAATAAATCACTGATAAATCTCGAAAAGCATGCCCCGGTCCATACAAAGTCCGTACGGGCACACTTGGTTTGATATCCTCTCTTCTGTGTCGAATGTACTGACGAACACCCCTTTTTATACAATACGTAGGCGGTTATGTAATAAGTGAGTCTGTTGGTGGAGTGGTTAGCGGAGGCTAAGTTAGGGCGTTGGTTGGCGGAGGTTCTGGGGTCGAATCACATAGACCTCCTTTTAATAGTACACACGGTTCAACAAATTTTGGTTGTCTCCGCTATTCCTGGCGGTGGTTTAGGCAGATGCTATATATAGCGGATAGTTGGCATATGCCCCTAAAATGGCGGAATGGATATATGTGGCGATTTTGGAATATGCCATATGGAGGCAGTGGACATGGTCACATGGAACAACACATAACTAGGGGTTGGGCCGAGGGCCTAACCCCTTTTCTTCCCCCCCCCAACAAAAAACACTTTAAGCTTAAATATAATGCACACCATATTACTAACAAGGAACACATGGTGGTATGTTGGTTAGCGCGGAGGTGTGAGGCCTTTGGGATAGGAGGTTACAGGTTCAAATCTCATGGAAGCATATATTTTTACACATACCAACCACTAGAGGGGTGCCACGTGGAAGCCCATGACTGGGCCACGTGGCACCATAACATTTGTCCATGAAAATGACATGTGTCATCACCTAATTCACCCATGTGTCTGCCATCAATCTGTACGACCTTGCCACGTCATCCCATGCCAACTCAATATTCTTCCACATCAGTTGTACAGACATGCCATGTGTCACCCTTGCAGTGGTGCCACGTGTCACCTTGACCTTTTAACTTTTGACCAAGTTTGACCTAAACTTTGATCGCTTATAACTTTCGATCCGTAACTCCGTTTGACGAGCCATTTGTGTCATTAGAAATATTGCGATGTGCTATTCGTGTTCATTCCATTTTCACTAAGTTTTGGGAGCTTTGAATTTTCACCCTTTCTCTGTCTGCTGAAGCCATTCTGAGCGTTCTGAGTTGCCTCTACGCATTTTGAGTTGTTCTTATCCTTCTCTAGATCCTTTTTGGATCAGAGGGCCAGGACGATGTTACAAATGCGATGAAAAAGGACACTTGGCCAGACACTGTTATCACCCAAGACGACCATGGTGCTCTCACTGCAAAAAAAATGTTCACGCAACTGAATACTGCCTAGAACGGATCATGAAATGGGAAGATCAGGTTCGTCAATGAGAAGATAAATTCATAGGTTCATAAATGAGAAGGGAAACCAAGGGGAAGTTACCCAAGATCAACATCATTACTTGTGAAGGAGAGAAAACTAGGGCAGATGCAGATGGTCAACCCAAGATATAGAAAACATCTCCCAAGGATGACATGTATGACCATTTGAAATAAAAATTATTCTTCAAGGATGCAATAGAAATATTTAAGGGTATATCTGCTCCAATAATAGTGGAAAATCATCCTAAATTCACCCTCCATCCTAAGCTTGCGCAAGCCCCTACCTCACCACCTACTCTCAGGAACCTTGTAATCCTAAAGAGACACCCTGAGCAATCCCAAAATGTAATTAATATCTGGTTTCAATTGTTCTCTGATATCCTCGGGGATGGCCAACTTATGGAGAAGTTGCGCAACACCTTGTACCTAATACTAGGAAACGAGGGAACCCCATAAACCATTATACCAACCAACATCCCTTAGAAGAATACCCATATAATACAAAGAAGAAAGGTGCGAACAAGAAAATAATTCAGGTTAGAAGCCCAGTTAGATGAGTATGAGATTAGAGATTTCATGCTAGACTTGGGATCCAATGTCAACATCTTACCCAGAAAGACCTGGGAATCTTTGGGGAAACCTCAGATAGTATATTCCCCCATTCAGCTGAGAATGGTGAACCAGTACTGCATTTTCCCAGTAGGAACACTGGAAAATGTAGAAGTAGATGTTGCGGGAGTTAAAACCACGGTTGATTTCAAAGTGATTGAAATCATGGGAGACAAGGATCCCTACCCTGCTCTACTTGGAATTGATTGGGAATACTACAACTATGCTATCATTGATCTAAAGAAGGACGCCATGATGTTTGAAGTGGACAAAATAAAAGTGGTTCAACCCTTAGATCCATATTTAGGGCCTAGATACAATGAGTCACTAGACAACAATATGGAATCAAATGTTCTTGACCAACTATACACCATAACAGTAGGGATGAGGCCGAATTATATAAATCCCACTACATATGGATCGGTAAGTTGGAGAAGCATACAGTCAGATGATGAGGATTCAGAATTAGCATTTGACAATTATCAGCAAGGTTCATACAAACGATTCTCAAGACAATGCGCAACTATCAGAGAAAATAGATAGATTGGAATCGAGATCAGGGAACACCCAACATATGATGGTACCTCAGAGTTGGGCAGTTTTCTTACCAGCATGGAAGAGAAAGTAGCGGCAGATCAAAGGATCTTAGTTCTTGACTTAGCCTTGAAGGATACCCCAGCTAGATCATGGGCCACTCACAGATCCTTGATTATGGACTGGGAGGATGCGAATCAAGCCATCCAATGTCGATTCCAAAGTAGGGAACAATTGAAAGAAGATATGCATATGGATTTTCAAGATGTGCAACTATTTGATGGACAATTTGACCCCAAACTACATATTGAGCAATGTTTAAAAAAATGGCGATTTGCGGAAGTACCATCTCACCTATGGGTTCAGGTATTTCTCCACTCACTGGGTACGATCCAAAAATCCTGGTACATGCATGAAGAGACTAGAAGACAAACAAGTTGTTGGTGGACCTTAAAAGACCAGTTTTACAAAGAATTCTCCTTCACGGGTAAGTCCCCTAAGCTCAACATAGCCCTTCAAAGAATTCAAGAAATTCTCTTTACCGACAATTGTAAACAAAGATCAAGCCCAGTAGTATGTTCTAACCATGCCAAATTGCTTCAGTCTAGTCTGAGCCACGAACATGATAGGATACATATAGCTTGTTTTAATGTTGATAACGTACTGGAAAAACCCGATGGCTTAGAAGAACTTAGAAACCTAACTATTAAAGAAACGAAAGGTAGTAGAGAGATTCAGGATGCTATACCCAACCACATTTGTAGCTCCTATAACCATCCATTGAAGTTGCAAAAAGTTAATATAGGGAGTGAAGAGAATCCTAATATATCTTCCATAGAAGACTATTGGGACATGAGCAGAATATGAATGAAGTCGAGAGCTTGCTACGGGATTATGAAGACTTATTCCCAAAAACCTTCTCAGAACTGACAGGTATAAAAGGAGTCATGGGAGAAATGAAGATCGAGTTAAAACCTGACTCAAAACTTGTGAAGCACATACCATATCGCCTTAATCCCAAGATAAAAGAGTAGGTCAAGAAGGAAGTGGACAAAATTCTTGCGGCAGGGCTTATTTTTCCGATCAAAGAAGCGGAGTGGGTTAGCCCCATAGTTATACAGAGCAAGAAGGATACATAAGACATTCAGGTCTTTGTTGACTATGGAAGTTTGAATTCTGCATGTGTGCATGATCTGTTTCTGACACCTTTCAATGACAAAGTGTTATCTCAGGTTGTAGGAAAATAATCTTATTCATTTACAAATGGATTCTTGGTGTATCACCAATTCAGAATTGCAGAGGAAGACAAGAATAAGACCACATTCATAACTAGATGGGGTTCATTCATATACAACATAATGCCCTTTTTCTTAAATAATTCCCCTGCAATCTTCTCCAGGATCATGATAGCATCATTTCGAGAGTTCATCAACAAGTTTGTACAGGTCCACTGTATGGACGATTGGATCATGTAGATCCTGCTAAAGGAGCATGTAGGGATACTCTGGTTAATGCTTGATAAATGTTGGGAATTGCAAATATATATGAACCTAAGGAAGTGCATCTTATGCGTACCACACGACAATCTGCTAGGCCACATTGTATGTCGGGAAGGAGTCCTGGTAGACCTAGTAAAAGTTGTGTTCATCCTGAATATTCTGCCACCTACAAGTGATAAAAAGTTGTGCTTGACACTAGGACATACATGATATTACCATAGGTTTATCAGAAGATATGCAAGTATCACTGCACCTCTAGAAAAATTGTTGAAGAAGTTTGAAGTATTTCGGTGGACACCTGAATGTGACAAGGCGTTCAACATCCTCAAATAAAAACTAAGTATTGCACCCATCTTGATATTCCCCAATTGGGAAATTTAATTCCATGTACATGTGGACGCATTAGGCATCGCCCTGGGAGCCATCTTGGCGTAACCAAGGGAAGGGAATATGGACCACCCTATCTATTTTTCCAGTAGAAAGCTTCTCAAGTCGAACACAACTACACAACCACCGAAAGGGAAGGTCTATTATGATTTATGCATTACAAAAGTTTAGACACTATTTGTTAGGATCTCATTTCAAGTTTTTTACTAACCACTCCGCATTGAAGTACCTAGTAAATAAACCATTGCTTGAAGGAAGAATTTGCAGGTGGCTACTACTCTTTCAGGAGTTTTCATTCGAAGTAATTGTCAAACCTTGAATATATAATGTAGGTCCATATCACCTATCCATATTGGAATAAGAGGAAAGTGGTGGAGAGGTGGATGATCAGCTCCCAGATGTGGACCTATTCCTAATTGAGGCCATCCCAGAGTATCTTGAAGAAATTGTTTTCTTCCTCAATACATGGACCTGCCTAGAAAATTACTACGCAACCTAGAAAAGACACATGGTGGTTCGAGCAACAAACTACCAACTGATTGTGGGACAAGTTTATAAGTTGGGACTAGATAGAATCCTCAAGAGGTGTGTCTTAAGCCACAAAAGGCAAGATATCCTATGGGAATTCCACAATGGATTTGCGAGAGGATATGTTGGAGGTAAAGCTACCACAAAGAAGGTACTTCAAGCTGGATTTTGGTGGTCAATGTTATTCAAAGACATTAAAGATTATGATAGATCTTGTGACACCTTCCAAAGAGTAGGGAAGCCATCATGCAGAGATGAATTACCCCTTCAGCCAGTTAGAGCACTTCGGGCATTTGAGAATTGGGTTGTTGAATATATTGGACCAATTAACCCGCCGACCGAGCATTCAAAGGCCATATATATCATCACCGCAACAGATTACTTCACACGATGGGCCGAAGTAGAGGCAGTTCAAGATTTTTCAACAGATACAAATTCCATATTCATATTTGAAAATGTCATTACTCGGTTTGGATGTCCTATAATCTTGACCAACGATCAAGGTAGTCAATTTATAAGCAACATAATCACAACATTGACGATAGAATTCCTTATAAAGCACCATAAGAGTAGTCCCTATCATCCACAAGCTAACGGTACAATGGAGGAATTCAACAAGATTATGGAAAGAGGACTGACAAAAGTATGTTGCGCAAACAAGGAATACTGGGATGATATAGTTCCAACAGTCTTGTGGGATTATAGGACTACCACAAAGAAGCTACATAGGTATACCCCATTTCAGTTGGTTTACGGGAAGGAAGTTGTTGTCCCTGCAAATTTTATAACCCCTAGTCTCTATATAGTTGTTGGTGCTTGAATCAGTTAGGACTGAAAAGACAACCTCACGAGGATATAAATCCCCCTGCGTTTTTATAGAGGTTGTAATACCCCTAGGCTGAACCCCAAATTGTAAATGTAAATGTAAAAATGTTTATAAGCTGGTGAGTTGTTTTATATCATTTTGCATGCACTTTCCATGGTATAGTGCGCACATGTACTGTGCACTAAAATGATGAAGTGTACACATTCCAGGATACCGGGCGCAACAAACTTAAGTGCGCATGATTTTGAGGACAGAGAGACTTTTGTGTATATGTTGCATTTTATAGGCTGGTGAGCTAGTTATTATAAGCTAGGAGGATTATGTGTTGAATTAGGCCGAGAGCCTAGATGCTGAAGGCCAGTGAGCCTATTTTGGTATATGTAAATACTCATATCATTAATATAATACATCGCTATGTGTAGACTGACCACGATAAAAGAGTATGGGGGACTAAAATCCACTAGTTAGGGAAAGGGGGGTGATAAAAGTTAAGGAAAAGGGCTAAGCTAGGGAGCTTAAGCCAAAAAGGAATATTATATTAATATTCCTTAAAGTATAAAGTATGGATAATTATTTTATCCTAAGTTCTAAGGATGGGGACAAGTGGACCAAAGTAGCTCTCAGCATGAAAAGTGTCAAGTTGGGAACATGCATACATATAGTTTGGACTTAGTTCATTTGGACGGTCATTCATTCATTCCATCATCATTCACTCACAGATTCAATTGTCCTTCATATTTACTTGTACCTATATCAGTACCATACCCATACCTATACCTATACCTGGTTAGATTGGGAGATGGATTGAAGAAGTGGGTTGTCAGGCCCGTGGGATACTGAAGAGGCAGGTTGTCAAGATCGTGAGAAATTTCTCTCTAGGTGAGATAATTGTTGGGAATTGAATTTTCGAAGGTGCCAAACTGCAGCTATAGGGATATGAGACTTCCTGTTTGGCCTGCTGATGAAGTCCTAGAAGGGAAGTGGGGCAGCCGAAGGACTCTTGAGCCAAGAAGGGGCACACTTCCCAGGGTGGGACATGCATGTGGGGAATGAGGGACCGTAGATTGTTAGTTTGAGTCGACACATGTGACAGAGTCTTTTCTGTTGTCTGAGATACATCAACCTGGTTAAGAATCCCTTTACCCGGGTGGAGTTTAGTCCCAACTTGGGGGTGACCCACTGTTGAGAGTGATGAGCAGCGTGGTCTAAGGATGAGAGGTTCGTGGAAGGTCTGCACACAGTTGGTGACATTTTTACAAGATAAGTGTCCATTTTGTGTTAAATTACATGCTACATTATTATGTACATGTTTATTTTTATGGGTTATTCTTGTGTGTGTTGCATGTATATTTTTATTATCATTTTGTATGAATTTGTTTATTTGCATAATGTATTTATTTGTTTTAAGTTTTATTTATAAAGTTTCGCAACAATTTCTATGTGTATATGTTTTTATTGTATACAGTCGAAATTTTTTACGTGGCATAGCCCAGTTGGATGTTGGGGATGTTACAATATGGTCTCAGATCATGAATTTTTTTTTTCGATGGCATGAACCGACCTGGGTGGTCGGGTATGTTACAATATGGTATCAGAGCTTCAGTTTTCAACATTGATCATGGATGGGCCAAGCAAGTTGAGTTGAAGTGAAATTCCATAGAGAATTGATTTCAAAGTGGCCAAATTTCAAGTTACAAAGCGTCCATGGTAAAATTTAGAAGCAACGACATGGAATTGGGAAAAATCCCCAATTTATGTTATTAAATTCTTGGGAAAATTGAGAAATTTGGCCAAGTGGTGAGATATTCATAATTTAATATCTGTTCTAGAAAATTCAGACCTGGAATTGGTCAAATTTGAAGTTACAGGGAAGCCATGACAGATGGAGCGAGATTAGTGATTAAAATTCTCAATTTGTGAACTGAGTTTGAGAAAAATACATTCCAGGAATGTCAACCAACATCGATTTGTTGTTGCAGAGGTTGAATTGGTGTTATCGAGGTGAGATTGAACAAATTTATAGTTGCAAAATGTCTACGACAAAAATTGGGAAAAAGTTAGGAAAAATCCCAATTTCTGCAGCGGATTTCACGAGTAATTGATGCGCAGTGAAAAGATTGTGATGTGTGGAAAATAAGGGTGTGTAGCTATGCGTGTTAAAATTTGGCGTTGCGTGGTGCAGAGTGGCAATGTGTGGAAAATATTGGCGTGGGGGTGTGCGCACTTAAATTTGGTGTTGCGCAGTGCAAAGTGGTAATGCGCAAAAAATAATGGCTTGTGGGTGCGCGCACTTAAATTTGGTGTTGCGCGGTACAGATTGGTAATTGATGGAAAATATTGGCACGCGGGTGTGCGCACTTAAATTTGGCGCTGCATGGTGCAGAGTGGTAATGAGCAGAAAATATTGGCGCATGGGTCTGTGCACTTAAATTTGGCGCCGTGCAGTGCAAAGTGGTAATGCACGGAAAATATTGGTGCGCGAGTCTGTGCACTTAAATTTGGCGTTGCGCGATGCAAAGTGGTAATGCGTGAAAAATAACGGTGCGCGGATGTGCGCACTAAATTTAGCATTGTGCGGTGTGGATTGAGTGGTGCATGCGTAATACTTGCATGCACAGTGTGCGAATGCATAATAATGGTGCACATGGTGCGTGCAGTATTGACAAAGTGCAGAGGAATTTTGTTGGTGCGCGCACAATGTGGGTATATGTTGTCGCACGATAATTTAATTAAGGGTGTGCGTGGAGTACTGGTGCGCGGTGGGGGCATACTAAACTTTGACATGGTGTAGCGCTTAGAGTAAAATGTGCATGGAATATTAGCGCACAACACAAAAATTGTGCGCAATAGGTATTAGTGCATGAACCAAAATTGTGTGTGGTGAATATTGGTGCGCGATACAAAAGTAGTGCCCACCAATTATTAGTGCGACAGAGAAGTGATCCACATTGGTTATAGGTGTGTGGAGCATGCGCTACCTTATGGTGTTGTTACACATGCTAAATATGGGTGTGCATGTTCAAATTTGTGCACAAAGTCATTTGGATGGTCTACAACAACAAAAAAACAGTGAATTTCTATGACATTTTATACTATTTGAAGGTCATCTTTTTGCAACGCATTTTTGAGGCCCTAAACAACATTTTTAGCTACTCAAAAACCCTGAGAACATAATGTACCATGGTACACTTTGTTCCTATAGCTCAAATGAAAGAGCCTGTTGAGAGATTTCTAATGGTGTAAACCGTTCGTCAAACAGAGTTTTTATGAGGAAGTTACAAGACAAACAATGGAGGGTAAATTTTAAGACCCAACTAACTTCGAAGGGCCATAACTTTCTACTCCGGAATTAGATTGAGGTGCGTGAGAAGTCTATGGAAATCTATTGAACCATATAAGACATTCCTAGAGCTGAATTAAAATTCTGGGCATGTTAAAAATGTCTAATATGGAAAATAAGGTACATGTAGCATTCCAGACCAAAAATACTAATTGGCTTAGAACGTCAACAGGCTATAACTAGCAGCCCAGAACCCAGAAAGAGGTGAAATTTGGACAGACTATCCAAAATATGTATATGAAGAAACCCAATTGAGCTCCTACTAAAACTCCAATGGAGTAGGTGCAAAAATGCATAATTACAACACATAATTGCACCAAGTTGAAGAGTGAAAGGTCTTGAGCAAGGGAGTAGTCATTATAAAGGTCTTGGATAGAGGAGTCTAATTATCCACCCATAAAATTGATTTGGGTACTTAATTTCTACAGGATATTAGAAGAAGGAATTGTGATGCATTATTGGAACATAATTGTACATAATTTCATAAATTTGTTAAATTATTTAGCCTAACAAATTTTGTTGGCTGCACATTTTTGCAGAGTTAAAAACTTTTAGTTCTTAAGAGGTGAGAAGGTTGAAATTTAGTTAAATATAAGCAGAGGTACTCAGGGAAAGAGTGTTATGACAAAAATATTTCATAAGATGATAAAAAAGTCCAAGACTACAAAATGTTAAGGTATGAATTTGGGTGCAGCCATAAAGTCTTGGGAAGCCACTACAGGAAGTCCACTCATGTTAGTGAAGTATTCAATGGAATCTAGGAAAAATAATAGATCATGTAGTGAATGAATTAGTGAACACTCCCCAAGAAACCAATATATAGATTAAGCAATACATTGGAGTCAAATATATTATAAAAACAATTGACTATCAAAATGATAGTAATTAGATAAAGAAAGAGGCTTAATGCATATATATGGATAAAGAATGCATCATATCTATGGATTAGATATGCAATTATAGAGTAATTTTTCCCTTATGGTTATCAGAGTGTGCAATGGAAGCATGGTATGAAAGGCATCACTTCAAGGGTAAATAAATGAAGGTGAACATAAGTAAGGAGTGTCGGTTGAGGCATAGGTGCATCGATATGGCATGATATAAGTGGATTATGCAAGGCATGTTGAAATCAGATTGGTCAAGACATGAGAAAGTAATAGTCATCAAGCAAATCCAAGTGTTGATATGATCATATAAGTAAGGGATAAATGAAGTACCTCAAGAAGGAAGTTGGTGTTAACTATCCAAGGTTACTCAGAAAACATGACTGGAAATATAATTGGGTCATGTAGGAGTTGGATTAGAGGAATCCAAATAATAGTGGAATGCTGAAAATTAATATCAACATAATATGTAGTGCAAGTCCATGAACATCCTAGGATAATGGAAGAAGAATTCATGAGATAGATATCAAGCTAATGGGAATGCAGACAACACTTTGGGAGTGAAAGAAAGAAATCAGGGATGATTTTAGGGGCTAAATTTCGCTCATGGGCTAATTTTCCATGGTTTTTTCAAAAACGAGATTCACTATTTTAAAAATGTTTCGCCCAAATTCTATAGGATAAAATTATTTTGCCTTAAAAATTGCCAAAATTTTATAAAAACTATATAAAATCCTTAGAAATTTGAATATTTTTACAAAAATATCGCCAAGCATTTATAGTTGGCATATGAAGGATTAGTATGATTCGCCAAGGTTTCTACATTATAAAATAAATTTCCATCCTTAAAATCATCCTTGGAAAGATTAGTAGAGGATTGTTGATGCATTCCAAAGGTATTGAAGATATTTCCACAATAGCATGGAGATGTCAAAGCCAAGAAAGACTTAAAATTGAAATGAATCTCTGCAGAGAGTCAGTAAGGAACCATGAAGAAGAAAATGGTTCTATGCATGGTTTTGAATGCAAAAGAGATAGTGCCTGAGAAGAATCCATCTCAGGTGGTATAGAGCCATGAGTGATATTTCTAGGTGGTGGAAGTATCACTTGAAATTATGATGGTAAATTAAAAGCAATATTAAGTAATTTTAATTAATTCTATACAGCTAGAGAAGGAGGTATATGTGCATCCTTACAGTATGCTAAGAGATTGGCTATTCAAGCCAAGTTTGAGGCTAGTTGGCAAGTAGTGGAGAAGAGTGCAAGAAAACTCAAATACTAAAGTATTAAGTCAAGAAAGAGTTGAAGTAGTTCAGTACAAAAATTAAATGGATGTTAAATATCCAAAGTCTATAAGACAACATGATTGGAGTTATAATTCATCCAAGTTTGAGTTGGGATAAATGGATCCAAGAAATAAATAAAAGATGAAGGTTAATATTAGTTTAGTATTTGGATGGAAAAGCAAAGGCATACAAGAGTGATTTGGCTAGGAAGTGCTCAGGTCAGAAATAATCATGCACAATGGTTACAGTGAAGAGCACATGAAGATTTAGAATTCCAGAAGAATTGAAGACTTCTAGGATAAACAAGGAAAAGTGTTACAGGGAAAAAGAAGTTGATGCAATTACTGTAGCAACAAGTATGTTATGGATTATTGGGACAACCATAAAGTGAGAATGATTGTATGTTTGTAAGTGTTGTTGATAATGTTGCTGCATATGGAAGGAAGAAACATAAAGATGGAATGTTGATTATAAGATTGATAAAGAGGAATGAGAGCTTCTACTATCATCAACTAATCATGTAGCATTAAATTTGTTTAATGGAAGCCATGCAAGTAAGTATTTCTCTTTCGAAATAATGTTGCATAATTGCTAATGGGAAATTCAGTAAGAATTTCCCCAAGTTGAATTTTTATAATACCTAATATGGTATTGTTTAAGTGCATTAACAGGAATAAGTTCCCACTAGGTGTGGTAAAAGCTAGAGGCATGTTATAGTTATCAAATATTTTTAGCTTTTGAATGCACACACTGACATAGTATCATGTCATGTTAATTTGGTTATGATGTAATAACCAAAGAAAATAAAATATAAGAACTTGTTATAGGAATGATGCTAGGAAAGCTAGTCATGTATGAGATCAGGACATGGTTGGATATGACAAGGTATGGATATAGAAAGGTTACATGCCACACAAATACCCAATGAGATTCCTACCTTTAAATAAAAATTGGAATGCAACCTTTTTGCTAACATTAATGAACACTGCATAATTGTATTCTTGGTGTACGTGTTTGGGTCGAAAATGAAGGCATCCAAGTATTCGAGAAGACAATGGGAAGTGTGTGGAGAATGTGTCAAGACATTGGCCATATTTCCAATTTATGGATGGTGAGATACATGACTTAGATAAAGATCATTCTGAAAATCAATGCAAAGGTGCATTGAATAAATAGGCATTAAGAGTTGCACTCATGTCTAGTAAGTGGCAGAGTTGTACTCATACATGATAGAATTGTATACTTAAATGCATTTGTTGAATGCGTTTTGTGAGTGCATGCATATATATTATTGCATGGAAATAATTATACTAACGGCTGAAATGTTGCTAACTCATGGAGTTGAGAACATTTCAAGAGATGTTAGACAATGCAACATGAAAGTTGCAAGCCAGGTAGTCACAAGAATAATGACTACAAAAAATTTTATGTTCAGAAAATTGAAGTAATAAACTTACTGATATTAATTATGAACATGCGTAGGCATAGAATGATGAGTCATTCTATCTAATAAATTGTTTGGTAATTGTGATTGGATTGCTAGGTGTAGACAATTGTAATATCACTGCATAAGGTTTTTGTACATATTGCAATTAAAATATGATGTACATGAAATACTGACAATCTTTTGGTGGTATGCAAGATAGAATCATTGCAGGAAAAATGGTATTCAACATGGTGCTTGCTGGAATCTAGATGGAAGATTACATTCTATTATTGCAACAACGATAAAAAAAAAATTATGAAATAGAATTTCGTATTTTGGGAAAAGTCGAATTCCTTATGAAATTAATTTGATTTCTAAAATGGAATTTTTATAATTTTCTCTCATGATAACTGCATGTGTGTGATGCATATGAGATAATCTTGATTAAAGTTGGAATGCTGGGAAGGAACAACTATTGTTGAGGACACTAAAGCCCTATAATTGTAGAACCTTGGTGGGGTTCTGGTAATGGGTTAACACTCTCCTTGTGTGTGAAAGCCTTGGCAAGATGGATCATTGAAGGACTGCGTAGCAGTGAAGGGATTCCTGAACCTAAAAGGGTGAGTGAAACAAGGAGGAGGCAACCCAAGAATTCTTATGTCATGGTAGATTCCATAAGGAGGGTGTGTCAAATGGAACATGGAGATAAATTATCTTCGAAAGAAACTCTATGGAATAGAGCAATTGACTTCCAGTTGCAGTATGAATACTAGAATTGGTGCTAGAAAGTAGAGCACCATATGGATAACAAGCTTCCAATAGCTAAATCTTGGATACTTTTTAAAGAATTTGAATGGTACATGGTATATAATGCACTAAGGACAGTGCATAAATAACGGGAGGGGATTGTAATACCCCTAGGTTGAACCCCAAATTGTAAATGTAAATGTAAAAATGTTTATAAGCTGGTGAGTTGTTTTATATCATTTTGCATGCACCTTCCATGGTATAGTGCGCACATGTACTGCGCACTAAAATGATGAAGTGTGCACATTCCAGGATACCGCGCGTAGCAAACTTAAGTGCTCACGATTTTGAGGACAGAGAGCCTTTTGTGTATATGTTGCATTTTATATGCTAGTGAGCCAGTTATTATAAGCTAGGAGGCTTATGTGTTGAATTAGGATGGAGAGCCTAGATGTTGAAGGCCATTGAACCTATTTTTTTATATGTAAATACTCATATCATTAATATAATACATCGATGCGTGTAGACCGACCACGATAAAAGAGCACGAAGGACTAAAATCCACTAGTTAGGGAAAGGTGGGGGGGGGGGGGGGTTAAAAGTTAAGGAAAAGGGATAAGCTAGGGAGCTTAAGACAAAAATGAATATTATATTAATATTCCTTAAAGTATAAAGTATGGATAATTATTTTATCCTAAGTTCTAAGGATGGGGATAAGTGGACCAAATTAGCTCTCAACATGACAAGTGTCAAGTTGGGGGAACATGCATACATATAGTTTGGACTTATGTAATGACCCTTTTCTTATTAATATGAATAATTTCATAAATAATCCTAAACATTAGCTAAATTATGATTAATTATTATATAACCTTAATTAATTATACGTTATTAATAAATCATTTTGATTATAATTAGCTGAAGTATGATTAACTCCTTGATTAAGGGTTAATGAATGATTTATTATTAAATGAAACATTAAATGATTAAGTATTAAACTAATGGTTAGTGATTAATTGATTATTAATTAAGTAATTGATTAATTATGTATTAAGACGGGGAAAATAAAATATAAGGTTAAATGGGTTACGTATCCCATAAGGGATAACGTAACCCATACATAAAATGAACTTTAAGTAAAGGATAAGACCATTAAATAGAAATAAATGTATGGATAAGGTGTTTGGTGAGGAGTGAAGGTGCGAGGGCGGTGAAGGAGGCATAAGGGAGGGAGAAGGACCATGGAGGGGATTATTCATTTTGGAGGGATTCATTCATGCATTCGAGGGGAGAGGAGATTTTGGGAGCATTGGGACAGAGTTAGTTAACGGTGGGGTTTACAGTGCACCGGGGCTGAGGGGTTTTGGGCTCGAAGGGCTAGGACGTCCATTGATGTCCTAGGGCCAGGCGTACTGGTCGGTAGGGTGGCTGGTTTTGGGGTGTCTTCAGGAGCGAGCAGTGGAAGAGCAGATTCAAGCTAAGGAGGCAGCATCAGATTAAGGTTAGTTATGAATCTTAGAATGAAATTGTTAATAAATTTTATTTATTGTAATATCAGATTTATTATGCAAAAATTGAGTGAATTTCAAAATTTCCGCTCTGTTTTAATTCATGGTAGTTTTAATGAAATCACTCACAGATTTAGTTGTCCTCCGTACTTACATGTACGTGTATCAGTACCATACCTGTACATGTACTTGTACCTGTACCTGGTTACCTTGGGAGATGGATTGAAGAAGAGGGTTGTCAGGCCCGTGAGTAATTTCTCTCTAGGTGAGAGAATTGTTGGGAATTGATTTCTTGAAGGTGCCAAACTGCAACTACAAGGCTCTGAGACTTCCTATCTGACATGTTGCTGAAGCCCTGAAAGGGAGGTGGGACAGTTGAAGGACTGTTGAGCAGATAAGGGGCACACTTCCTGGGGTGGGACAGTCATGTGGGGAATGAGGGCCTGTAGGCTGTTAGTTTGAGTTGACACCTATGACAAAGTCTTTCTTGTTGTCTGAGATAAATCAACATGGTTAGGAATCCCTTTACCCGGGTGGAGTTTAGTCCCATATTGGGGGTGACCCACTGTTGAGAGTGATGAGCAGCATGGTCTAAGGTTGGGAGGTTTGTGGAAGGTTTGCACACAATTGGTGACATTTTTACAAGGTTTCTCTGTGTTAAATTGCATGCTGCATTATTATGTATGTGTTTATTTTTTTGGTTTATTCCTGTGTGTGTTGCATGTATATTTTTATTATCATTATGTATGAATCTGTGCATTTGCAGAATATATTTATCTGTTTTAATTTTTATATATAAAGTTCAGGAAGAGTTTCTGTGTGCATATGTTTTTATTTGGATACAGTCGGAAAATTTTGTGTGGCATAGCCTAGTTGTATGTTGGGGATGTTACAATATGGTATCATAGCATGGAAGTTTTGTTTTTTGATGGCATGACCCAACCTGTGTAGTCGGGTATGTTACAGAGGTTGTACTCCTCTGTTATGATTTTCATGGGACTCGAGGTCTTCAGAATGTGGGACTTTTATAGAAGTCCATTATGGTAATCAAAAGAAAGTAAAAATATAAAAAAGAGAAATGTTTTATTTTCTTTTAAGTAAAGTGCCTGAGAGTGGACCAAGAACCACACACATTCACACATTTAAAGAAAATAAACAAAATTTCCTCACATCCATCATAGTAGGGCTAAAGATTTATAATCACATAAAAAACAAAAAGAAAATGATTTGCATGCATAAGAGAACTTTGTCATAGTGATACATGTGTAGCTCAAATAAAGATAATGCTAGATCAACCTCAAATACTTTATATTCAAAAAATTGGGTTACAAAGTATAGTCGAGATTGTTCCCAAAATAACTCTCTTGAAATTTCTAAAAAATATATAGTTCATTACATATTCTCCGAAATTTAAATGTGTTTGTCATAAATATTGGGATTGGGGCTCCCACGGACCATATATATATATATATATATATATATATATATATATATATAAATGAAGCTTGTAGAAGGAAGAAAGCGGGCGACTGAAGACAACAAGACCTAGAAAGAAGAAAAAAGGAAATTATCAGTCTTTGGTTAAACCTTTCTATTTAAAGAGGTGGAGTAACTGGATGAAGAACTCGATAAAGAAAGAAGGATGTAATCAGTATGAACTTACTATGATGGTATATCCCCTTTTTTCACTTGATTGATGATGTCCTTTTATTGCTTTCATCGATGGTTACAGGAACCGTCTCAACTGCCTTTTGCCCTTCATCGGTCAGTTTGTCGATATATTTTTTAAACCACTCTTTGGTATAGCTTCTCATTGGTGCCACATTGATTTCATGCCGGATTTTTATATTGAAAATCTTGCCCTCCAATTCCCTTATATCAATGGAAATATTACAAAATTTTTCTTCAATATCTTGATTTTTTACTGAATAGTCCACTAGCCAATTCTCCATGTCATCTTCACTATACTCAAGAATGCCATAGAAATTTTCAAATGATAACCCTTTAAAGATATCAACTTGTTCGTCAAAGGCTTGCTTGGTTAGGAACAACGAGTTGAGAATCAATTTGGGGTCTTGGACTTCATGGGTGCTTCTGGCTAGGTCTATTTTAGTCATCCTTTTGAATAATTCTTCTCTCCTTGTTATGGCTTGGTTGCATGCTTGAAAAATGATATCCAAGTTATTAACCTTTTCCTTCCAACATGCTTCAGTTGTTTTATCCATTTTTGAGAAGGGGGATCCTCCTCTATTCTTCTCAACTCTATCATATTGGTAACTTTAAAACTGAAGGGTACGACCGTGTCAAGGTAAAAACCTTCTTCATTTTTTAAATCTGCCTGTAAATATTCATGTAAGGCATGTGCCCTCGTTCCAAAAGAGACCATGTTCTTTGACATCTCCCAAGCCTCTGTAATTAATTCCATTCTCTTCTTAATGTTCTTCTGCACATAGCCTCTAGCTGATGTGAGTAGGCTTGAAGATCCTTTTAGTTTTTCTACAGGTATGGTAGGCCCAATTATTGCTAAAGGACTAGCAAGCACTGTAAGAGGCATCAAATATTCTTTGAATTCTTTGACTCTTTCCTTTAATTTGGTGTTCTCTGCTTCAATGCCTCCAATAGAATCGTCTAGAGAATCTCCAATTGCTCGGTGAATTTGGGAAATTTGGGAAGGTCGCATGTTCCATAGGTTAACCTATGAATGAGATTTCCCCTTTTTATTCTTTACATCTCTTTTCTCAATAATTAAAATTTTGGACTCGCTATAAAAAACAACGCTCTGAAATACAAAAGACTCTTCTTAATCGAAGGTCTCGCTCTCTATTATTTCCATCAGAGGATTTTGATGAGCCATGTCCTTGTTGGGTATGTGTTATATTCTTTGCAAGAGTAGTGGTGTCTGACCGCCTGCGCCAGGTGCGCAGGGGGGTTAGAGGGGGGGTGCAAGGGGGCAACGCCCCCGA
>ML777473.1:139181-168395 GCA_009831015.1 Picea engelmannii
CGTAAAGCAAGATGAGTCATGCTTCTGACCTCGTTGTTAGACGTAAAGCATGACGCTGTGTGATCCTTGCTTCCGACCTCGTTGTTAGACGTAAAGCAAGATGAGTTATGCTTCTGACCTAGTTGTTAGACGTAAAGCATAACACCGCTGATTCCTTGCTTCTGACCTTGTTGTTAGACGTAAAGCAAGATGAGTTATGCTTCTGACCTAGTTGTTAGATGTAAATCATAACACCGTTGATTCCTTGCTTCTGACCTAGTTGTTAGACGTAAAGCAAGATGAGTCATGCTTCTGACCTCGTTGTTAGATGTAAAGCACGACGTTGTGTGATCCTTGCTTCTGACCTTGTTGTTAGACGTAAAGCAAGATGAGTTATGCTTCTGACCTAGTTGTTAGACGTAAAGCATAACGCCGATGATTCCTCACTTCTGACCTCGTTGTTAGACGTAAAGAGAGATGTTGATGTTCCTTGCTTCTGACCTCGTTGATAGACGTAAAGCAAGATGAGTCATGCTTCTGACATAGTTGTTAGACATAAAGCATGACGCTGTGATTCCTCGCTTCTGACCTAGTTGTTAGACGTAAAGCGAGATGATGATACTTGCTTCTGACCTAGTTGTTAGACGTAAAGAAAGATGTTACTGACACTGAGCTACCAGCTTAACCACTGTGACATTGAGCCAGTGTAGTATTGTGATGTGCCAACCTAGTGCTGTGATGAGGTATCATTTTTATTGATACATGTTTGATGCAGATGATGATAGCATTCTTTCGAGAATGATGATGCTGCTGATGAAGAAAACTTCCGATGACTCGTAAATGTGCTAGACAATTGTTCAACATGATATTGACGATACTGTCCTCCAGATGCCACCGATGATGTAGACCTCTCTTGCCTGATGCTGATGAAGAATACCCTTCTTGTTAAGGGGGAGTGTTGAAATAATGTAACTACAAAGAGCATTCTTATTATTTTGTTATTGGATTAAATCCCCATTGTGGATTAATCTTGTCATTATTATTATTGTTGTTATTGGATTAATCCCCATTGAGGATTAATCATGTCGATAATTGTATAAGGACCAAATCCCCTTTTGCGGATTGGTCATCGAACAATTACAAAGTGCAAAATAAGAAGTCGGCCCCAACAGTTATAATGAAAGGGCCATAATTAATTAAAGGTGGATTTACCCACCCAGTGTGAGAGGTCGGCCCTGCCAGATGGCGACTCTTCACACGTGCCAGATTGATATAAATAAGAGGCTAGCGCCTCACTTCTATGACACACCTCACTTGCTCATTCTCTTATGAGGAAAGCTGCAATTACAAGTTAGAGAGAGGAGAAGAAGGGTGGCACATCTCTTGAGGAGGACTTTTCTGTATTGGTTTGAGTTATCTCTTGAACATTGTATAAGCTATTTACGATAAGGAAGTTTTGTTGGGTTTTCTTCCCCTAGAGGGTTTCCCAAGATAAATGTTGTGTCTCTTGTGGATGTGTATTTCTCAATGATCTTGTTCTTATTATGCTCTTATCTTATTGAAATGCAAAGAATTATAATAATGGCATAAACATTAACATAAAGGACATGGCACGTGTTCCCTATGAAATTTTTTTTGGTAGTGTAATGTATGCAATGGTCTACACTCAACCATACATTTCCCATGCAGTGGGAGTGTTGAGTAGGTACATGTTGACACCTTGAAAGGAGCATTGGATAGTTGTTAAGAGTGTTCAGGTATTTGTGTGGCATGAAGGAATAATATATATTCTACCAAGGAAGACCTGGAGGTGACAATGGTAAATTAAACATACATGGATTTGTTGACACTTACTGGGCTGGAGATCTAGATCAATGGAGGTCGACCAACAGATATGTCTTCAAGATGTTCGGTGGAGAAATAAGTTGGATGAGTAAGAAACAAGTGGTTGTATCCTTATAAACAACAAAATTTGAATACATGGAGGCCACTCATGGAATCAAAGAAGCAGTATGGCTGCAAAGGTTGTGTTCAGGAATTGGGTTTGAGTAGAGAGCTATGAAGATAAGGTGCGACAAACAAAGTGAAATATTACTAGAAAAGAACCTTGATTATCATTTAAAGACTAAGAAAATTGATGTACAATACCATTTCGTAAGAGATATGGTGGAAAGTAACAAGGTGTTATTGGAGAAATTAGACATGTTGGAAAACATAGAAAACTCATTGACCAATTCTGTGAGTGTTTTGAAGTTCTCTTGGTGCATAGAGGCAATGGGAATTGTTGCCCTGGGTCTCTGAATGAAAGTTCATGAATCTCTTGGTTTCAACAAAGAAAACACCAAGTGGGATAATGTTGGGTTGTTATATTATTTGCAATGAAAGCCTATTCAAGGTGGATCGACTCACAGTAGAAGTCAAGCTGGATCGACAATAGGACGAGGGTCAAGGTAGATCGACAGCAAGTCGAAAGTCAAGGTTAGTCGACTGGGTAAATTTTAATTCAAAGGTTGAGGCGGTTCGACATGGTAAAGACATCGAAAAAAATTCAAATAGGTCAACCAACAAGAGGTTAATAGGTGGGCATGTGGCAATCGACTAAAGACCGAATGAAGGCTGACTAATAGTCAACTAGTAATCTGACTTGGAGTTGACTGTAACATAATCTCAAGATTCACAGGATTTGTAGCCAATGATCTACATGGATATGTAACCATTTTTTTGCACCAAATATTTAGGGTTTTACCTGTTGTAAAGCCTATAAAGAGGCGTGTTGTAAGGCTGTAAAGGATAATCAAAGAATCGTAAGATATCCAGTGTTTAGAGAAATATTTAGATGTAGATTGTTGGTCATGAAAATGTAAGTCAGATTGGCTACAGGTTTGTTCTTTCACAGGAAAGAGGGCATGATGTCAATTGTGTCTTAGGTGTGGACCAAGGTTAGACATGTAACTTTTTATTTGGATTGAATAAGAAAACAAGAGAGAAAAATGCTCAAGGAATGTTGGTTTTCCTGGTTTGGGTCTCCAGGGTAAAAATCTATGTGTACTCTGTGATTGCTTTGTCATTTATGTTATTGATTAAATTCTTCTTCTCTTCTGCTAGGTTTAGTGTGGAAGTGTATCTCATTTCTTGACAATATAGGCAGTTTATAGGGTCCTTGATGTATTTGGTCAAGACCAAGCAAGATATTTGTTTTGTTGTGAACACCTTGAGTCAATTCATTATGGAGTTGGTGTAGGTGCATTAGATCACAACAAAACATGTTCTCAGGTACTTGAGAGGTATAGTAGAGTATGGATTAAGATATCTTGGAGGATATGGAGTAGAATTGCAGGGAGATATAGAGTCAAATTAGGCAGGGAGTGTAGTAGATAGAAAGAGCACCTAAGGGTGTTGCTTCAGCTTGGGATAATCAATGATTACATGGTTCAGCTGGAAGAAAATTTTTGTAGCACTCAATTCAATAGAGGTAGACTATATGGAAGTGAGTATGGCTAGTTTTTAAGCCATTTGGATTCACAAATTGCTTACATGGTTATTTGATTAGGATTTGGATCCTATGGTGATATACTGCGATAATCATAGTTGTATTAAACTATTTGAGAATTCAGTATTCCATGAAAGATCTGTTGAGGAAAATATATGAAATGATCTTAATCAAGCATTTTCAGATTCTGCTTGGCTAAATCAAAATAGACGGTAATATCACCCTATGTTTATAGCCAACAAAAATAACATCCTAACTCATAAGTATTAATTACAAGTGCTTAGGCTAGTCTTTTATCAACCAAAAAAACTTGTTGGAAATTCACTTTTTATGTAATTTTCTGAACATATCAGTTGCTGAAATAAATGTAAAGATAGAAGAAAAGTCACCAAGATGATAATCAAGATAGATGATACATAAAGCAAACCTTTATTTCATTCAAACCCACCAAAGAGTCATTTTATTTACAAAATCTCATGCAGAAATTTTGGACCAAAGTCAAACTTAGACATCCCCGATGGAACATACAAAAGGACCTCTGAAAGAAAACCAAAACTGAACTCTAAAAGATGGATCATCTTGCCACAGATTGCTTCCCACTCGACTCTACACAATAGCCTTTGTCAGTCATGAAAATTAATTCACAAACAGACAAGTCTACATAGAGTATGAAAGATAGATCAACACCTTTGAAAAACAAGTGTTTGAATGATATGATTTAGCCCTGAATATATATGTCTACAATAAGACCCTGCTATCACAAAAGAAAATTAGGCTTATGATGAATAATGAATGAATGAAAACTAAACTATCTCAACATAAACTCAAAGAGAAAACCTTAGTATGTTTCTGCTTCTATCCTCCTCTTGTTCCTCCCTTTCCTTTTGCTTATAAACAAATTAGAATTGGTTGAAGTAGTTGAACCAACTCATTAGTTAAGTTAATTAAAAGACTCAACCAACTTTAGTTAGGGGGAAGAGTAATAATTATAATAAGGGTTATAAATAAATAATAACTAGTAGGTGGGACCCCTTGTGACTCCCTGTAGTTCATAACAATCAAAATAATCATAACATAACCATTAGTTAAGAAAAACACACCTCCTTGTGTCTCCCATCAACATATTCACTTTTGGAAAATTTAGCTCATGAAATTTGAAATTATTTTCAAAAATATTACTCATATATCCAAAATAAAACATGTTGTCCAAAATTTTCTGAAGCCAATAGTCATCAACAATGGATAAAAATAAAAACTCAAAATCCATATTTCCCAGTCTGTGATGGAAACCTTCCTTGATTGTTGTTGTCACCTCTTGATTTTCCTGAATTTGCCTTTGGCTGTGCAGAGCCTTTAGGCATAATCTCGTTGATCATGTGGGAACAATCGTCCCTCAAATGCATCCGGGAAGACATGGAAGCAATGAATTTTCCTTTATCAAGGGAACGGTGGGACTCAGTTTTCAATCTCTTGCTAGCATGGGAGGATTGCACTGGCGAGTGGTCAGGGGTAGCTTGGACAATGGGGTTAATAGGTGGAGGAGAAGGCAAGGAAAATTTGGGCCAGCCATGATGTTGGGAGACTGTCGGGTGGACAATCTCCTGCCATCCATCATTTTTAGGAACCTCGGGTTGCAATGAGATGTGAGGAGGTACGGGGATATCGGGGGCTTGCGGGGCTTGGAAAGGAGGCCTTTTAGGGCTAGGTTGGACTACTCCTTGCCCAATCCAATTGAAAAATCCAGCATGAAACAATTGGCCAAGATCTTGTGAATCAACATCAAAATGTATGGAGAACCTGGGCCTTCTTGGGCCTCGGTTCCAATTTCCTCTACCTCTGGTTCCCCGACCATGACTACCTCGACTGAAAAAACTCATTTCTGCATGCATGATTGACTAGCAAATAGTATTTTAAATAACCACACATGACATCTCTTAAAAATATGAAATAGATTTGGCTCAGAAATATATCAGACTCATGCAATCCAATCCATAAAAAATGCTTTCCTGTTTATCAATGAACAGGGGGTGAAAAGGGTTATGGGATATGCGAAGGGTTTGTATTGAGCGAAACATGATACAATGAGGGGGAAAATAACATGGTTACTGCTCAATGACAATAAAAATCAACTCTAAAGAAAACCAATAAAACATCATTGTAATCCACACAAGACACTGCCACTTTCAACTGCATTAACACCAAAATTCTCTTGACTGTAATCAATCTCAGAACAGGGAGTGAAAAATGAATATGGGAAGGTGATGGGATTTGTAATTAGCGGAAAATGAAATAATGGAAGGGAAGAAAAATGATTACTATTCATGAAATTAATTAAGTGATCCATAAAACATTCTGCGAAAATAGATGCACCAATCATCAATCACTATGACCAAATAACAATTTTTGTGCATTTAACTAGTTCATTGTTCATAATCAAATATCCAACACAGTTCCATCACAAAACAATATGCATTCCACACAATCTGTAAAGGTGTTATGTTCCCTTCAATCATATACTTTGCATCTTATAATAATTTTCGAACAGTAACCATTCCCACTCTGTAAACCATCAAAACCAACCACTTCCCATACATTACTTCAATCAACAAATATAATCAAAGTCATGTTTCCAAAATTAACAATGAAGTCACACTACCCCTGCAATCGGGCCTATCATTTAAATGCAATGATATTCGTTAAACATATATAGGGGCAGTAAATCTAATAATCAAGATCAAATTGCAAAACCCAAATTGATTTTAAACAACTAGACAAGAGCCACCATTTTGATACAAGCTATGCATAGGGTAATTCACTCATGCAATGTAGTTTCTACAGTCATCCCGGTTTCAATAATCATTTGGCCCCAAAAGGAACTAACGATTATATTGACCATTATTTCATTATGTAGAAACACCACAAACACAACATGGTATGCATGAGCAACATCAAGCAATTGTAACCAACACCGACTAAATATCCAAATAATCCTTAATGAAAAAATACCAGTAACTGTGTATCAACCAACCAATTCACCACTGTCGTAAAAATCAACCGACCTAACAAGCTGTGGCAACCATGCGCACAAACACATCAATTCGAATCGGGGCATATGCCCTCTCAATTAACAATATCGAGTTATTAAACATAAGGAGAGCGACTGTGTACATTGAATTATGCAAATAAAAATGCATGGTTTATCGTTGTTATAATAGGGGTAGTAACTAGATGCCAAACCAATCACGATTGTCATATGACCAACTAGGCGATTCTGTATTCAAATTAATCGACAATACATTCAAATCATAGTAACCCATAGTAAACTTGATAGTCCTGACAATCTCCTCATAAAAATTAAGACTGGAGGATTAAGGGTTTGTTCTGTAGCCAACATAGGGACAACAGAACTAACTTCCTGAAATGGTGAAACCTTCGAGTCCAACGATGCATACACAGAGAGAACCATGACTCATTCATGGACATGTGAAAATTCCATGACAGTGGGCCATAACAGAAGGTGAGGCTCTCATTCGACCTGGCAATGTTATTTAACGCACACAGGGTATAACCCTCATGAAATTTGATCAAACAACCACAACACTGAGGTGAAGACAGGGCAGAGTAAGAGAAAAAAACCCACTTCATGACCCTTAGTGGTGAAAACCACCAATGCTCAAGTGAATAAAATACAGTGACACAGAGTGCCTCCAACCATTAAACCCATAAAAGCCAGATACTTGACAATTGATGCGAACGCGTGAAGGCAACCATCAAACCAAGACCAACAAAACCCTCCAACTAAACCAGCAAGGATAACATAGATCTAGCACCCACGATGACCAACAACTCCTATGGATTCAATATTATTGCAAAAAGAATCATCAATGCTTCATTCCAAGAACACAATTTTACACAGTTGCAACGCTTAAGGAAAACACAAACCAATACACCCGAGCCATTAATCATTTCATAACTAGAGAAGACTCATGAATCGCCAAAAAAAGACATACATGTAATCAAATTCCTTAAAACGAGAGCTGGCCAAGCGGATCCTCCCTGCTAAGAAGTCAGATCATAACCACATCAACAAGGTCGAACAATAGCCCGACTAGGGTGGCGGCTAATGGAAGGAGTAAAGATGACATGTAGTAAATGCACGTCGCCTCCACCCATAATTCATTTACTCATCAATACATGCCAACAAGTTCCTCATTAACACCATTAATCAAACCATGTATCGAAACCATCACCACATTAAAATCCCATAGCGCGACCACCATATTCCTTAACTTGTGCCATACATAAAAACAACCATGCACCATATCACAAAGTTAAATCGCATAACCATTAGTGTCCATTACTTATTCAAAATGCACCACCCATTTCTCGTCCATTCAAAATATACCATATGTATATCGACCATATAACTCAATTAAAATTGCATGACTATTTAGTTGCTAGCTAAGATTTAACTATAACCTTTAAGTCCTTCATGCATATAGTATAATATATATGATAGTTTAAATTATTCCCCTTTGCAATTGTTGCGTTGTTTCCTATTTCCTTCCAATTGTTTGTATGTGGCATAGTAAAACTGTAGAATTAGATCCTTTACTTTTGCATTTTCTATAGTAATTTTGCCTTTCTTCAAACTTCCTTTTATGTATTTTCACTAACATGTTTGTTGTTCAGATGTAGTAAGAACAGATAGCAATGATATCAATGAATAACATAAGTTGTAGTAACATAAGGAACCAACACTTCATATTCTCAAATCATACCCAATAACAACAAGATCTCATCAACCATCTAAGTCTTGTCGCACATCATCACAACATAAAAAATGAACAAATCTGATCTCCAATAATTCAAGGGGGTCCCACCTACTAGTATTATTTAGATTTTATAATAATAGGCTTTAGCAACACTTTGCGGGCACCACTTTGTTGACAATTTTAATCGTCAACAAACTGGTGACTCCACAGGAAAATTTGTTTTCAACATATTTAGAACTCATAACTTATGGTTTCACAGACCAAGAACAATAACTTTAGAAGACGTAACCATAATAATTATGCAACAGGGGGAAGTGAGGGGATTTAATGAAAAAATGACCAGAAATTTGGGAATAACTTATGAAAAATGTTAAGAATGAGGGGGTTTATCCCTGTATGCATAATCATTCAACCGTAATATGCTCTTAACTCAAGGAGGAAAACTTTTAGACTTGCTCTTAAAATCTCAATGGATGAATAAATGGCAAGAAGAAGCGGGAATAACCAATTCCTTATAAGACAACAATGGAAATATGTAACAATTTCAAGGGTCCTTCTGAGGAGACATCATAACAACTGTGTAAGATTGATTGTTATTGACTAACAATGCTTCGCATGAGTGTCACTGTGGCAGGATTGATCCAACATCTTATTTGACCAAATTAACCAAAGATAATAGGAAACAAAATCATGACGAAAGTAAAGTTGCAGAAACTAAAACAACAACAATAAAAGACATAATTGAACGCAACAAAGAAAGAAAACTTAACTCAGAAGGCAAAAATCAAAGTACTGTAAGCATAGAAAAGAAGCACAAAAATTGAAAGTCTAGCTAGGCTACTAGTATATAGAAAATCCAACTAGCATTAGAACCTTTCATGTTGGTCCCTCGCAATAATTCAAGCGAGGACTTTTAGTGTTGTAGGAAAACAATTGTCTCTGTAATTCCTTTAAAATGTATGAGTTAGTGTCCAAGACAAAAGTAATTTGGAAAGGGCCCAACGCTTGAAATTCTGATGTAATTATCAACCATTTGATGCACACGATTAAATCATCAAGATAAGCATGGAGACTGACCAATTCATTGAAAGTCGTGTGTAGAAGCCTTTTAAAGGTGGTACTTGCATCAAATAAGCCAGAAGGCAGGCAATTGTAAGACATAGTATCACAATTTGTAATAAAAGTGGTTTTGTGAAAAATTGTTCCTTCTACCTTGATTTTATTGTAACCCAGAATTTCGCCAAGTAAGGGCATCAACTGTAACTCTACAACCTGCTACACAATCATTCTTGTATGGAAGGGGGGGGGGGATTTATCATAATAGACTGACTGAAGGTGAGAAGATGAATGCAGGTTCTAGTGTGATCTGTGGTTTTGAAGCAAGTACCCAATTTGGAACCCGTTCAGGGTGAACTAAAAGAATAGTCCTAGACCTTAGGAAATTCCCCAACTCCTTTTGAAAGGGTGCTTCCAGTCCAGAGTTAACAAGTTCTTGTTTTTGCCTAGCCAGTTTCATAATATCCTGAACAAGACCAGGATTAAAACCACGAAGATCCTCATAATACCAAGCAAAAATATTTTGAGATTCACCGAGTAACTCGGTGGACCCCATCTCTTCTTTATCAAAACATTGGACATTTGTTTTAACATTCGTTGAAGGTTCAGGTGTCTTAATGTTCAGGGGGATGGTTTCAACGACCTTCTTTCGTAACTCCTCTTGTTCCTGTTTTCCTTTATTACCTACAACACTCAATGAAAATGAACTCTCAAGAGTCGAGCCCTCATGAATCTTATTATTTTCTATGGATATAATCTCCTCGGGCTTAAGAGGTTCATTACAATTGTTCTCAACGTTAGGGATAACCTTCCAAGATCCTTCACTTTCATGAATACATGGATGATGTAGATATTGAAAAGCACAATCAGGCCTGTGAGGCAAAAGTTGATGATTAGGAGAGGCTGCAAAGACAACTAACCGATCAACCATTGAATTCAACTCCTTCTTAACATGAGTGATGTTGAAAGATAGAAGGTTCGAGACAAGTGCCAAAACAATTTGGGATTATCGTTCCATCAACTTGTTGCTAGGAGAGAATATATTACGTATCAGGTTTACAACAAGATCAGAATTTTCGAAAACTGAAAGGCGACCACAACCAATATTAATGCCGTTCTCAATGCCTAGTAATAAAGATTTGAATTTAGCAACAATGTCTAAACAAGCAAACTCTAACCTGTAAGACAAATTATGAATTTTTCCTGCAGGAGAAACCAAAATAATGCCAACCCCATTACCTTCATTAGAGCATGAACCATCAAATTGAATATGCCACATATCATCATCTAAATTTATTTGTTCCAAAAGAGTTTTATCCTCTTCAATAAAGATGGAATACACTCCTAGGTCATCTTCGATATAGTTTACATTTTCTCTATACAGGGTGAAATCCTTCCCTCTCTAAGGACTATAATGTTCTTACCATTCCGAGGAATGGATAAATGTGTCCCGTCGAGTAAGAGGTATCCACCTGTTAGGGCTTGCCAATCTCTCTCCAAAATAATTGAGTAATTACTTACAGGCATATCAATCACCTGAATGTTGAGGGTTGTCCTTATCTCAGGATGAGCGCATAGAACCAAGGTTACATCCTTAATCTCGCATATGGTTGTTTTTTGTAGACTATTATAGGATAACATGCTTCTGGCATTTTCATTTGTACAAGACAAGCCTAGCTCTTCCATAATAATCTTCGACATCACACTTGGGCCTGAACCACCATCAATGAGGCAACAATGGGAAATATTATCCATGATATTTACAAAAATATAAAAGGGGGTATTTTTTACAAGGTATCTAAAGTTATGTACACCTACTTTATTTACAGAAGAATCCTCTTCGCTTACCTCTTCAGAAAGATTGGTTACAATGGAAGCTTTTCCTTCAATGAATTGTTTCATATGCATCTGTTGTTCAGGGATGACAACCATGTCTAGAAGGGTTGCATCTGCTTTGATGTTGGCCAATTGATTCAAGATATTGTATTTGGAAGAGGGGAGAGGGGGAGTGATTCCTTGACTCTCAGGAACCTTAGGAACCTGGAGTGAAGCAACGGTTAAGGATGAGATCGGGTTAGAAGAGTTGTGAGGAGGATCAAATTTTCCCTTAGGAGCATAGGCTTTGTTCCTAGTGTTGATGACCATGACATCCTCTAGCTATGCAAATTCTAGGACAATGATAGTAGCTCTTGGTATTTTATGAAATATATTATCTCTGACACTCTTCTTTACCTCACACGTGGTTTCTTCGTGGTGTTCCTCGCAAAATTTACACCAACTCCAAGGCAGGATAGCTTTAAGCTGAAAATTGTTTTCAACTGGATTTATAAAGGGGGATGCAGAAGAGGATGAAGCTCCAAGGGTGAGAGGGGAGACAATACCCTTTCGCTCAAATGATATCATGTGCTTGTTCATATCTTGTACTAGGTGCAAGAGGGTGGACATGTTTTTCTGTCTAACTGACTCTCCCTGTGGAAGACCATTTATTTCAAGTTGTTCTTCATACTCTGAGCAAGTATGCAGAGTGGAACCGAGATTATCAATGGATTTTTCCTCAAGCCTATGACGATAGGGAGAAGGCAATGCATTGTAGTAATGCATGAAAGCGACTTTGTTCTGAGGGCGGATAAGTTCAGGGATTTGATTGTACAACTTGGTGAAACGCAAGTTGAAAGACTTGATGGTCTCACCATATTTATAAGTGACGTTATTGTGTTCCATTAACTTCTTGGCAGGGCTTTTGGATTGCCCGTAAGTGAATTAAACTCATTCTAACCCTAAACTTTAATTATTTATTTATACTAATTAAAAAACACCATTAAAACAAACTTTTAGATTCTAACTNTATATATATATATATATATATATATATATATATATATATATAGTTATTCTCTATTAAGAGTTACGATATATTATTATTAGCAATTATCTTGTTTTTAATTTTATTTAGCTCCGCATTTAGGGTTACCGATAGCCGACCTGGTTATCTTTTATTATCCTACATATACACTATTAATGGATTAAGATCAACAAGCTCTCTAATTGATGATTAGTCTTGATGATGAATCCTGATTCAGATTCGAAATGTCGATGACAAAAATGATACCAACTGTGGATTCTCCAACAAATAATTTTGAAACTCCTCACCACAAAAATCTGAAAACAGTAAGGTCAAAGAAGTCAACCACAACCTTTCCTTCTAAGGAATTAATGAACAAGTGCATGCATGTTTCATTGTCGTTGGCCCCTATATTATGACAAGCATTAGAAAATCCCACCAGGTGTTTGTTTGTACTGACAGTGTTATTTCCTGAAAACTTAGGCAAATGCTATTTAAACTTCAGAAGTGGATGAGTACCAGGTGCTAGGTTAAAAGGAGAGGACACATGCCATGGTGTGGTTGTGGCGTCTTCTTTGAACTAAAAAAGCCCATACTTTTTAATTGGGTTTGTAGTAGATTGTACAGGGATATGGTGGCTATATAAGCTGCCAATCACTGATGACGATGAAGATTGAGAAGATGAAGCACTTCCAGTGTCGCTAGAGCCTCCACTAGATGACATCCCGTGGGGGATAGGTGAGGGAAAGAAAGACGAGCTGGATGAATCGGATAAAGTCCTCCTTAGAGCACTTTGTTGGGCAGATAACACAACGTTTCTCCTTCCTATTTCACCAATAGGATTGATTTCAGGTGACAAGCCTCTTCTTCTTCGAAAAGCATGAGAATCTAAGGACATGAAAGAGAATCCAAAAAAAGGAATGTTATTGTTGATTTATAGGATGTATATGTCTAGATTCCAATTGTTCTTGAACACTGATATCTCGTTCAATTGCTTCCCAAGAACGATTAAGCTCGGCACAGGTCTTGGCAGCATCTAAAATAGTATGGAACAAGTTCAAAGCAATGCTGGTATGGTCTTGGAGACCGGGCTCAAGATTGGGTTGCCTCACAACATGAACAATCATTAATAGTGAAACAGTCAAAGAATCAATATCAGAAAAATAAAGATGTATCGATGAGAATCGAGCATAAAAATTAACCGAAGAGATATCAAAGATCTCCCCAATATGGTTGCCAAAATAAATGTCGAGGAAAAGATATGAAATGATCTTACTCAAGCATTTTCAGGTTCTTCTTGCCTAAAGAAAAATAGACGGGAATATCACCCTACGTTTATAGCCAACAAAAATAACATCCTAACTCACAAGTATTAATTACAAGTGCTTAGACTAGTCTTTTATCAACCAAAAAAGCTTGCTGGAAATTCACTTTTTTATGTAATTTTATGAACATATTAGTTGCTGAAATAAATGTAAAGATAGAAGAAAAGTCACCAAGATGATAATCAAGACAGATGAGACATAAAACAATCCTTTATTTCATTCAAATTCACCAAAGAGTCATTTTCTTTGCAAAATCGCATGCAGAAATTTTGGACCAAAGTCAAACTTAGACATCCCCGATGGAACATACAAAAGGACCTCTGACAGAAAACCAAAACTGAACTCTAAAAGATGGATCATCTTGCCATAGATTACTGCTCACTCGACTCTGCACAATATCCTTTTTCAGTCATGAAAATTAATTCACAAATAGACGAGTCTACACAGACTATCAAAGATAGATCAACACCTCTGAAAAACAAGTGTCTGAATGATATGATTCAGCCTTGAATATTTATTTCTACAATAAGACCCTGTTATCACAAAAGAGAATTAGGCTCATGATGAATAATGAATAAATGAAAACTGAACTATCTCAACATAAACTCAAAGAACAAACCTTAGTATGCTTCTGCTTCTATCCTCCTCATGTTCCTCCCTTTCCTTTTGCTTTTAAACAAATTAGAATTGGTTGAAGTAGTTGAACCAACTCATTAGTTAAGTTAATTAAAAGAATCAACTAACTTTAGTTAGGGGGAAGAGTAATAATTATAATAAGGGTTATAAATAAATAATAACTAGTAGGTGGGACCCCTTGTGACTCCTTTTATTTCATAACAATCACAATAATCATAACATAACCATTAGTTAAGGAAAACACACCTCCTTGTGTCTCCCATCAACATATTCACTTTTGGCAAATTTAGCTCATGAAATTTGAAATTATTTTCAAAAATATTACTGATATATACAAAATAAAACATGTTGTCCAAAATTTCATGAGGTCAACAGTCATACAAAATGGATAAAAATAAAAACTCAAAAGCCATATTTCCTAGTCTGCGATGCAACCCTTCCTTGAATGTTGTTGCCACCTCTTGATTTTCCTGAATTTTCCTTTGGCTATGCAGAGCCTTTAGGCCTAATCTCGTTGATCACAAGGGAACAATCGTCCCTCAAATGCATCCGGGAAGACATGTATTTGTCAGAGCCATTGGAAGGTGAGGAAGGGGAAGCAATGGCTTTTCCTTTATCAAGGGCATGGTGGGACTCAATTTTTAATCTCTTGCTAGCATGGGAGGATTGCACTGGCGAGTGGTCAGGGGCAGCTTGGACAATGGGGTTAATAGGATCAGGAGTAGGCAAGGACAAGTTGGGCCAGACACGATGTTGGGAGACTTCCAGGTGGACAATCTCCTACCATCCATCATTTTCAGGAACCTCAGGTTGTAATGAGACGTGAGGAGGTACGGGGATACTGGGGGCTTGTGGGGCTTGGAAAGGAGGCCTTTCAGGCCTAGGTTGGACTACTCCATGCCCAATCAAATTGAAAAATACAACATGAAACAATTGGCCAAGCTCTTGTGAATCAACATCAAAATGTATGGAGAACCTGGGCCTTCTTGGGCCTCGGTTCCAATTACTTCTACCTCTGTTTCCCCGACCATGGATAGCTCGACTGAAAAAACTCATTCCTGTATGCATGATTGATTAGAAAATAGTCTTTTAAATAACCATACACGACAACTCTTAAAAATATGAAATAGATTTGGCTCAACAATGTATCAGACTCATGCAATCCAATCCATACAAATTGTTTTCCTATTTATCAATGAGCAGGGGGTGAAAAGGGTTATGGGATATGCGAAGGGTTTGTACTGAGTGAAACATGATACAATGAGGGGGAAAAGAACATGGTTACTGCTCAATGAAAACAACAATCAACTGTAAAGAAAACCAATAAAACATCACTGTAATCCACACAAGACACTACCACTTTCAACTGCTTTAACACCAAAATTCTCTTGACTATAATCAATCTCAGAATAGGGAGTGAAAAATGAATATGGGAAGGTGATGGGATTTGTAATTAGTGGAAAATGAAATAATGGAAGGGAAGAAAAACGATAATTGTTCATGAAATTAATTAAGTGATCCATAAAACATTCTACGAAAAGAGATGCACCAACCATCAATCACTGTGACCAAATAACATTTTTTGTGCATTTAACTAGATCATTGTTCATAATCAAATATCCAACACAGTGCCATCACAAAACAATATGCATTCCACACAATCTGTAAAGGGGTTTTGTTCCCTTCATTCATATAATTTTCATCTTATAACAATTTTTGAACAGTAACCATTCCCACTCTGTAAACCATCAAAACCAACCACTGCCCATACATTACTTCAATCAACAAATATAATCAAAGTCATGTTTCTTAAATTAACAATGAAGTCACACTACCCATGCAATCGGGCCTATCATTTAAATGCAATGATATTTATTAAACATATATAGGTGCAGTAAACCTAACAATCAAGATCAAATTGCAAAACCCGAATTGATTTTAAACAGACATAAAACTGTTGGGTATGTGTTATATTCTTTGCATGTGTGTGTGTGTGGGTGCGTCAGATACGACAACTGCGTCTGACGATCCCTTCACCTAGAGATCTGCCGTGTGCGTCGGGCGCTTTCCTAGGGGGGTCCCAGGGGGGGGCATGTATGCCCCCCCCTGGTTATGCGCAACGTTCGGGGCAGCGCGCCGAATTTTTTTTTTGGGGCGGTTTTTGCTATTTTTAGCGGATTTTGCTATTTTTAACTGATTTGTAAATTAAGCCTGGATTAAGGGATTGGGGTTTTGGTATCTATGGAATACCTAAAAACATTGTATATATTGTATGTCGAATGGTTAAATTCGATATAATGAAAAAAAGAAAGGTTTTCCTGGTTGAGGGTTTCCGGTAAAAATCTCTGTGTACTTTGTGTATGAGCCATTGATTAATTTCTGTATTGCTTAAGAATCTATATGCATTGCTTTACTTCGCAGGTTTAAAACTTACAAAAACAACCACCATTTCGACACAAGCTATGCACAGGGTAATTCACTCATTCAATGTAATTATTCCACTATAAAAAAACAATTCAACGTGACTTAAAAAGATGGGCCATCCATCGCACATGACGAGGTCTCAACAACATGTCTTTCTTAACAAATGATCGATTTCAATAAATAAAATTGCTTAAAACTCTGTGGGTATCCCTGAGTGTAAAAACCAAGCTATCCATATTATACATAGTGCACAACCACCAAAACACCATGATGCAACATCTCCATTACAAAACCAAAAACACAGTCACAACAATGAGTCAACCCATCGTGTTGAGCCATCAATCTAACACAGTATTACTTCGATTTAGCCAAATTGTAGTCAACCATGCTGTGTAAACTCAGGCTTATACAATCAAACAATTATAAGGATACAATGGATTTAGTTTCTACAGTCATCCCAGTTTCAATAATCATTCGGCCCCAATAGGAACTAACGGTTACATTGACCATTATTTCATTATGTAGAAACACCACACACACAACGCGATATGCGTGAGAAACATCAAGCAGTTGTAACCAATGCCAACTAAATATCCAAATAATCCTTAATGCAAAAATACCATTAACTTTGTATCAACCAACCAATTCACCACTGTCGTAAAAATCAACCGACCTAACAAGCTGTGGCAATCACGCGCACCCACGCATCAATTCAAATCAGGGCAACGACCCTCTTAATTAACAATACTGAGTTATTAAACATAAGGAGAGCGATTATGTGCATTGAATTATGCAAATAACAATGCAGGGTTTACCATTGTTATAATAGGGGTAGTAACTAGATGCCAAACCAATCACAACTGTCATATGACCAACTGGGCGAGTCTGTATTCAAATTAATTGAAAATACATTCAAATCATAGTAACCCATAGGAAACTTGACAGGCCCAAAAGTCTCCTCTTAAAACTTCAAACTGGAGGGTTAAGGGTTTGTTCCGTAGCCAACATAGGGATAACATAACCAACTTCTTGAAATGGTGAAACCTTCGAGACCAACAATGCATACATAGAGAGAACCACGACTCATTCGTGGACATGAAACAATTCCATGACAGGGGGCCATAACAAAATGTGATGCTCTCATTCGGCTTGGCAATGTTATTTAACGCACGCAGGGTATAACCCTCATTCTCTTTGATCAAACAAACACAACACTGAGGTGAAGACAGGGCTGAGTAAGAGAAAAAAAACCCACTTCGTGACCCTTAGTGGTGAAAACCAACAATGCTCAAGTGAATAAAACACAACGACATAGAGTGCCTCCAACCATTAAACCCATAAAAGCTAGAGACTTGACAATTGATGCGAACGCGTAGGAAGCCATCAAACCAAGACCAACAAAACCCTCCAACTAAACCAGTAAGGATAACAGAGAGCTAGCACCCAGGATGACCAACAACTCCTATGGATTCAATATTATTGCAGAAAGAACCATCAATGCTTCATTCCAAGAACACAATTTTACACAATTGCAGTGCTTAAGGAAAACACAAACCAATACAACTGATCCATTAATCATTTCATAATCAGAGCAGACTCATGAATGGCCAAAAAAAGACATACCTGTAATCGAATTCCTTAAAATAAGAGCTGGTTGAGCGGTTCCTCCCTGCTAAGAAGTCAGAGCATAACCACAACAACAAGGTTGAACAATAGCCTAACTAGGGTGGTGGCTAATGGAAGGAGTAAAGGTGACATGCAGTAAATGCACATCGCCTCCACCCACAATTCATTTACTCATCAATACATGCACACACGTTCCTCATTAACGCCATTAATCAAACTATGTATCGAAACCATCACCACATTAAAATCCCATAGCGCGACCACCATATTCCTTAACTTGTGCCATACATAAAACAACCACACACCATATCACAAGGTTAAATCACATAACCATTAGTGTCCATTACTTTGTCAAAATGCGCCACCCATCTCCTGTCCATTCAAAATATACCATATGTATATCGACCATATAACTCAATTTAAATCACATAACTATTTAGTTGCTAGCTAAGATTTAACCATAACCATTAAGTCATTCATGCATATAGTATAATATATAGGATAGTTTAATTTCTTCCCCTTTGAAATTGTTGTGTTGTTTCCTATTTCCTTCCAATTATTTGTATGTGGTATAGTAAAACTCCAGAATTAGATCCTTTACTTTTTCATTTGTTATAATAATTTTGCCTTTCTTCAAATCGCCTTTTATGTATTTTCACTAACATTTTTGTTGTGCACGTGCAGTAAGAACAAATAGCAATGATATCAATGAATAACATAAGTTGTAGTAACATAAGGAACCAACACTTCATATGCTCAAATCATACCCAATAACAACAATATCTCATCAACCATGTGAGTCGTGTCGCACATCATCACAACATAAAAAATGAACAGATCTGATCTCCAATAATTCAAGGGGGTCCCACCTACTAGTATTATTTAGCTTTTATAATAATAGGCTTTAGCAACACTTTGCGGGAAACACTTCATTGACGATTTTAATCTTCAACAATATCCAAGGATATTTAGATCATATATCACTTCATATGAGATAGGATCCATAAGGGAGCAATGAAGCTTCAGTATATTTCCACAGATGAGCAGGTTGCAGATATTATGACCAAGCCCTTGGAGAAAGGGAAGTTTGTGTTCTTCAAAGATATACTTGGAGTGGTGCAGAATAACTTCCTCACTAAGAAGGAGTGTTGATGCTAGTGGTAGCATCAGACAAGTATTTTCGCATAGGTCTATGTGTCTAGACATGTGGAAATCATCCAAAATCCTTCTACACTTGAATTTACTTGAATTACAATAATTATTAAAGTAAATTTATTTTATTAATTAATTAATTGAGTTATTTATGCAAATGCTAAAATTAATTAACATGTTTCTAAATCTCAAGTGAGTGTGAGAATTAATCTCAACTATTGAGCACTTTGGAGATTAGAAATAGATTCTAATTCACTATTACAAAAGAAAGGCTAGGGTGAAGGAGGAATATACTAGAGACACATCTTTGTCATGTTGATTGAGAGATATTGACATAAGATAGAGAGATTTGGATCACAAAGGACTATGATTCAAGGAGATCTTGGATAGGTGGAGAAGGAATTCCATCAATAAATCTGAGAGAGAGTAGTCATGCAATAGAAGGAGCAATCGTCATGGACAATAGAAGGGTTCTGGAACAGGTCATGCAATTTGCGCGGGTTCAGCCTTACAGTCACGTTGAGTGCACAAAATTGTGTAGGTATCTGTGTAACAGTCACACAATTGTCGTATAGGATCGTACAATAGGTTCTAAAGAAGATCAACCAACCAGGTTTGTCTGTAGTTGTATTTCTCTTAGTGGGCCATTATCCTTGTTACGAGAGCCCTAATTTTATCATAATAAAATCATCTCAACATTGGTTTTCCCTCCAGGGTTTTTCCAAGGGTATCTACCTGAAAATATTTGTGTTCATGTGTGAGTGATTTGGTTTCCAGTTTTTTGTTTCCGCTGCATGTTATTGAGTTGAATATTTCAGTAGTGTATTTGTTTTGTGAGTTTCTAATCTGATTTGCAGTAAGGAAATCAATAGATAAAAAAGTACATAGGTTCCAAAGTAAGAGGAATTTTCAACAGTCACTAGTCAGGTATAATGCAACAAGCGACTTGTCACTGTGGTGTCCACTAGCCAAGGGAAACACTATGCAAATTTTCTTAAAAAAACTGAAATATGAGAGATATACTCTCTAGGAGAGGTCTAAGGAAGACAATGACCGACTTAAAAACAAAAAATAGAGGCAAATAAGCAAGGACACTAAACTAGATAAGAATCAAAATATCCTTCCCTACTAGAGTCGCCAATTAGGTTATGGAGAAATTTCACTGGTAGGATGGAAATATCTCCCTAGAATATTCCTACTGATCCTAGATAGCTAGAGGGATAGAATTCTATGGTTTTCCCTAGATGCAAGAAAATAGATTCATTATTATTCTAAGACTTGGTAGAATATGGCATACCTTTTCTTGTGAAGGTCATCCTCATTTGTCTTCATTGCTCCCCTTCTTCAGGATCCTTTGGTTCCTCTAGTTGGAACTTTGTGGTAGCGATGGTGATACTGGGCTCCATGTCAATGATCCATTTTCCCCTATCCATTTCCAAATCAGAGTCTGATTTGACATCCGACTTTGAGGCTTTCATATCAACCACTAATGATTGTTTGGGGAGACATTCATAAGTGTTGTGCCAAGGGATTTTTTGGAACTCGCACCACTTTCCATTGTCCTTCTTCGACTTCATGTTACCCTTTTTTGATTGTGGCTTGGAATAGTTTTCCAGGGGTTGGCCATCCTTACTCTGTCCTTTGTTCTAGGAGTTAGGGCCACCTTTACCATGCTTTTGTTGTGATGGGTTTGCGTAACTGAAATCTTGCTTGTTATTTTTCTTGAACTTTTTCTTGATCTTGACATCATATAGGTAAGTGGATCCTAGTGAGGAGATGTCTAGGAACTCCATATATGTTTGGATGTACCTATGCAGGCCAGTACAATGCTTCATAACTAAGTGTCACTCAAAGTATTTATTACCCATCTTTGTGCACAAGGTATGGAAGGTGTTGGTGTACTCTAGCACTGTCTAGTCTCTCTCCTGATGCAGGGTTGTCTATCTCGTGTACTAGTCATCGTAGTTTCCAACATAGTAGTATTTATCTTTAAGGTCATTAAGAAAATCCACCCAAATGATTTTTGGACCAAACATTGCAGACGCATCTTCGAAATGTTTCTCATAGTAAGTTTCCCACCAATATCTAACATGAGGAAGACATTTAAGGAGTGCAAAGGTGATTTTTTCATTGTTGGAAAAATTTTGGACAGAGAAATAACCCTCTAGCAAACTAAACCATTTTTCCAAAGCGTCAACATCTATCTAGCCTTCAAATAAAGGAATATCAAAATTAACTTGTACCTTGAAGGGTGTTGCACCTCTGAAGCGATTGTTGGTTGAAGGTTTTGTCATCACTATTGGCAGTCGTCAAAGGATCTAGGAAAAATTATCCAACATCTCATTCCTCTATTGTGTGAGGGATTCCTCAAGCAACAATTTGATAGGATCCCCTAATTTGTCATCTCTTTTTTCTTTCTCCCACCATGGGAGGCCGCTTAGGTTGGCGAGAGAGGTTTTTCAAGAGAAACCAGCTCAAGACCCAACTCTTTATACCCTGACCTCATCATGGACATGCACTAAGAAATAAAAAGGAGCAGACTACTCTCATACCACTGATCTGAATTATATTGAGAACAGAATGAAGGTAGATATATAATTAGGAACACAAAGAGATATTGCAAGAAACACAGTAATACAATTAACTCAAATTTTGTTAATGAATGGAATACAAAAGACTGTAAAATGTAAGGGCACAAACTAGCTAGAATGGTGGTAGCTTATCCCTAAAGAGAGAGATGTGTCTTCTACGCTCATTCACAAGAAGTTTATTACAAAGAGGCCAAAAAGGAATTTTAATATAAAGCGTTAATGAGAAAACCCTAAACATCCAAAAACCTTAACCCAATAAGATGAAATTCCATAAGGTTTGTGGGCCCTGATGTGGTTAGTTGATACATGAAATTCTTGGGGGTGTTACTTTTGCATACAATCTCCATTTGGGGTTTTTGATAGCTCATTGGAAAGGTCTATCCAAGAAGTACACATTCTAAATGGGCCAATACATTCCTCTAACATCTATTGGGAACAACCATGTCAAAAAAATGTGATTTAAGGCCTAAAAACAACCCCGGAAGTTTGGGACCCGAAAAACTATAGAAAAACTTCCAAGATGTGGAACAATTCTGAATTAGTGGAATAGATGGGTGGCCACCAATATACACCTAGATCAAATATTCCACTCACAATATCTATAATTTTAGCCAATAAGGATAATTCTATGGGAGTCCAATCACAAGCCCTAGAAATAACCTTATATGCTTCAACAAACTTCAAATGAATAATAACAAGGGAAGGGAACTCACTTGCAAGCCTTACTAGGGTTCCAAAGAAAATTTTATCCAAGGAGTACAAGATACCATGAAAATTATCACCACTTTGATAGATCATTTACTTAAAATGCCAAGACTAAACCATCAAATATCTGGAAAAACCACTTACTATCCAAGTCATTGAGCATGAAAGAAACCCTAGCATGTAATAATCCACAAAAAATGAAGAAATCATCCATTATATCAATCTCCAAGAACAAGTACTCCATGATGAAAAAGAAGTAAATAATACAAGTATATAACTTTTTCTCTACAAGTGAGTTATGATTTACAAATGAGGAAGCGCTAGCCTATATATATGAGAAAACCCTAGGATTTACCTCTCTAAAAACCCCTAAAAATCATTAAATACATGATACAAGGTGGATAGGTCTAGACCTACCCCAAAAATAGACTCCAACATAAGAATATAATGTTAAAACAATAAAAATTTCTCTTAAAATCCTACAAGTGTGAGTGCAAAAGGCTCAAGAGGGCGACGTCAGCTCCTCAAGGGACATAAATACATCTAAAGGCCATGTCTCTCCCCAAAAGGTGAAAATAATCATAGAAGGTCATGTATTCTGATAAAAAGGTCACATCGCCTCATCTAAAGTTCCAACTCATCATCAAAAGGATGCCATCATGCTAGGTCAACTCCAATAGTCACCTCAAGTGAGATGTCATCTCCAAATGTGCAATGTCTAAGGGCTACAATGTGATTTAATGAGGGAATAGAGCTCAAAAATCTCCCCAAAGAGGTGTATTATCTTCATCAATGATCACATAACAAATACCAAGCTCAAATAATCAAAGGGTACAATTTCCATGGTGAGGGGATTCCTACCCTCTGATGACCCATCTAGCTATATCTGCAACATCCTAACTCATAAATACATCGTCCAAGGTATATGAGGTGTTGGAAGGTGTCCAGAGGGAGGCGAAGTATTCAAGGGAACCAATACTCATCATAAAAAATGTAACGTCCTCCAAACAATGCATGATATCATCATGAGAGCATCCTCCAAAGGACCATACCAGGGGTGCATCAACAAAGAAAGGTTCATAGAATCAAGCAAGACCAGCCATTAAAAGATACCAGATTCATTAGAAACATACAAATTAATCTACAATATAATACAAGAGTGATCTTGGTGGACATCAATGGTCGCCCACCTATTCCACTGGCTCAAATTACATTTTCCATCTTTGTAGTTTTTCTATAGTTTTTTGGGTCCCAAACTTCTGGGGCCATTTTGAGGCCCTAAACGAATATTTTTTACTTGGAAGTGCATAAAATATAATTGTTGGGATGTATTGGGTCATTTGAAATGTGTACTCCTCGGTTAGACTTTTGCAATGGGATACTAAGCGCCCCAAACAGATATTGTATGCAAAATTTAAGCCCTCACGAAGTTGATGTATCAACTACCCTTATCAAGGCCTACAAACCTTTTGGTGTTTCATCTTCCAAGGTTAGTATTTTGGATCTTTATGGTTTTATAATTTATGTTTTATGTTAAAAATTCCTTTGGAGCCTCATTGTAATCAGCTTCCTGCAAATGAGCATAGTAGACACATCTCTCTTCAAAGATAAGATACCACCATTCTAGCTAGATTGTGTGCTTTGCAGTCTTTTGTATTCCAAACGATCATTAATAGAATATGAGTTTTATTGTATTATTGTGTTCCTTGCAATATATCTTTGCATTTTCTTGTTATATCTTTGATATATTTATAAATTCTTCATGTCATTCTCAAAATAATATGGATCAATGGTATCAGATTAGTCTGGTCCTTGCAGTTCTTAGTGAATGTCCCTGACGAGGTCAAGGTATAGAGAGTTGGGTCTCGAGCTTGTTTCTCTTGAGGACAACTGTTCTCACCCACTCAAGAAACCTCCCATGGAGGAAGAAAAGAGGGATGATAGAGAAGGATATCTTATCAAATTGTTTCTCGAGGAATCCCTCGCACAATAGAGGAATGAGATGATGGATAATTTTTCCCATATCCTTCGACATCTACCAACAACAATGAAGGAACCTTCAACCAGTAGTCACTTCAGGGGTGCAATTCCCTTTAAGGTACAAGTTAACTTTGATATTCCTTTATTTGAAGGCTAGATATATCTTGACTCTTTAGAAAAATGGTTAAGTCTACTAGAGGGTTATTTCTTTGACCAAAATTTTTCCAACAGTGACAAAATCACATTTACGTTATTTAAGACCCCCTTCCCCATGTTAGAGATTAATTTGAGGCTTATTGTGAGAAACATGTCGAGGATGAGTTTGCATTTTTTGGGTCAGGACCCACTTGGGTGACTTTTGTTGATGCCCTCAAGGAGCAATACAACCCTATTGGAAACTATGCTAACTAGTACATGAGATGGAAAACTTTGCATCAGGAGAGACACTAGATGGTGTCGAAGTAAACCAACATCTTCCATACCTTGCACAAAAATATTGGTATTAAAGAATCTGAGTGGCACTTAGTTTTAAAGTACTAAAATGGCCTACATAGGTACATCTAAACATACATGGAGTTCCTATACATCTCCTCACCAGGATCCGCTTACCAATATGATGTCAAGATCGAGCATAAGTTCAAGAAAAAGAATAGTTGAGATTAAAGTTCTACAAACCCATCACAACAAAATCTCGGTAAGGGTGGCCCTAACTCCCAGGGAAAAGGCCAGAGCAAGGATGGTCAGTCCCAAGACAACCAGTCTAAGCCACCAACAAATAAGGGTAATGGGAAGTCGAAGAAGGACACTAGAAAGTGGTGCAATTTCCACAAAATCCCTTGGCACAATAATAATGAATGTCACTCCAAATAGTCATTGTTGGATGAGACGAAATCCTAAGGGTTGGATGTTGACTCAGACTCTGATTCAAAATTGGAAAAGGGAAAATAGATCATTATCACAAAACCCAGTGTCACCATTGCTACCGCAAAATTACAACTAGAGGAACTAGAGGAGACTGAAGAAGGGGAGAGTCTCTTCCAATCATAGATGTAGGTGAAGGGGACCCCATTCCATTTCATTGTTGAAAGTTGTAGCTATAAGAACCTAATCTTAGCAAAGGTCGTCAAGAGGTTCAACCTGACAATGACACTGCATCCTCAACCATACGCCATCGATTGGCTTAGCTAGGGATGAAATAGTTGCATCAACCAACAATGTTGCATGCACTATGGCATCAAACCCTTCAAATATGAGGTATTGTGTGATGTTTCCCCCCTTGAAGTTTGTGATTTTTTTAGGAAAAACATATATGTGGAAGCATCATTTTTTTTATGAATCTAGGCTCTGTAGTTTTATTATTACTTTTGGAGATCAAGTCTACAAGGTACCAGATGCAGTCCCAACTACTGCAGTATTTGTTATCTCCATGAAGTAGTGCATAAAGGTGGTCTCTCAAACTAGGATATTTTCCTCTTTATGGTTCAATCAGAAGGTGAACGTAAGTTCACTACAACTGTTGAAACCTCTGCATGGGGTCTCTCTACACAACAATAGTAGGTAGAAAAGATAGTAGAAGAGTACAAAGACATATTTTCCTCACCTATTGGGGTGCTTGTGCACTGTCAGGTAAAACACTCAATTGATTTGACACCCGGTGCTCCTATACCTAACGACCTTGTGTATTGGAATATACCAAGCTCCTCACCTTGCGCAAGCCCATTTTTTCTTCTATATAAGAATGAATAGACATGGAAACTTTGTATTGATTACATATGATCCAGGTGGATATTGGTGGCCACCCACCTGTTCCAACTAGCTCCTTTTGTCAACTTTTAGTTCAACATGTTCTTATGTACTTCTTTGTAATTGTGGGTTCTATACTTATGGGGATGTCTGAATCCCTACACATCTTCTAGGTGGATACTGGCGGCCTCCCACCTAATCTAACGAGCTTATTTTGTATGTTTTCATGTCAACACATCTTGTTGTACTTCCAGGGCCGTTTTGGGGATATAAACAATGTTATTTTGGTGTTCCACAGTCAAATTGTATATGGAGTCATATTTTTATGGCATAATGCATAGCTCTCTAAAATACCTTTCCAACGGGCTATCACGCGCCTAAAACAAAGATCTTATGCAAAAGTTACGACCCCGTGAAGTTAATGTACTAACTTACCCAAACATGGCCCACATGACTTTTGGTGTTTCATCTCCTAGGATTAGGTTTTTGGATGTCTAGGGTTTTGGAATTCATGTTTATCATTAAAATTCCTTCATAGCCTCATTTTAATCATCTTCTTTCGAATGAGCGTAGCCGTCATATCTCTTCTCAGAGATAAAGTTGCCACCATTCTAGTGAGTCTTGCACTTTATATTTTTACAGTCTCTTTACATTTATTTCATTAATAGAAATCAAGTATATCTGTATCTCTTTGTTTCTGGAAATTTTCATGAGTATTTAATTGTAATATATCTGCTTTCATTTTGTTCCAAAAAAAATCTAGATTAGTGGTATCAAATCTAAACAAGAAGACCAATACATGAGATGGACCACACTGCGGCAAGAGAAGAGCCAAACAGTGTCGGAGTTCACAAATAATTTCCATACCTTGCGCACCAAGCTGGGTATCAAAGACTCTGAGCGACATCTGGTTTTGAAATATCATGGGGCTCTGCATAGGTACATCCAAAACGAAATGGATTTCCTAAACATCTCATCATTGGGAGTTTCCTATCAATATGTTGTTAACATCGAGCATAAATTTAGGCACCAGAACAAATGGCAATTCGGGTTTGCAAATTTTCAACAACCAAAGCATGGTAAGGATGGCCCTAGCCAATAGCCTCCATACAACCAATCCAAGACACAGGACAAGAAGGGTAAAGGAAAGATGAAGCATGACACTGGGAAGTGGCGTGACTTCCACAAAATCCCCTGGCACAACACTAATGAATGTCGCTCAAAAGAGTCATTGGTGGTCTAGGTCAAAGACACGTAGCCGAACCCTGATTCAGAGTCTGATCCATAAAATATTGAAAATAGACAGATCATCGATAAATATCCCACTGCTACTATCGCAACCACAAAAATTCACCCAGAAGAATTAGTAGATCCTGAAGAGGGGGAGTGCCTCTTCCATTCACATATGTGGGTGAAGGGGACCCCATTGCATTTCATTGTTCATAATGACAACCAGAAGAACTTCATCTCAACTAAGGCTTTCAAATAGTTGGGTTTGTTGACAACACCACACCTGCAACCATACAACATTGGGTGGATTAACCAGGGACGAGATATCTGTGTCAGCCAACAGTGTCACATGTACTATGGCATCCAACCCTTCAAGGATGAGGTAGTGTGTGATGTTTCCCCTCTTGATGTTTGTGATGTTGTTTTGGGACAACCATATATGTGGAGATGTCATGTTGTCTATGAGTCTAGACCCCAGAGTGCCATTATTACTCTAGGGGGTCATCTCTATAGGATACCAAAGCTAGTTCTGACAACCACTCCATCAAAATAGTGTTGCAAGGTAATCTATCATACTACAAAATTCATCCTCTTCACATTATGTTCAAAAGATGCACATAAGACCGCTACAACCACTGCAACCTCAACACCTTCTATCCAGAAAAAAAAGATTGTCACAGAGAAAGAAGATATTGTCTCTTCACCTACAATGGTGCCTACACAATGCCCCGTCAAACCCAGAGACAACAGGTTGGTGGAGCATATTCAACCTCTCCAGCAACAGGTTTGTGACAGTCTTCCATAGACCAAGTAGCACAAATTCTCCAACAAGGCACACAACTCACCAAGCTTCAAATTCATAAAATGCTTTCCCCTCTTCCCCGGGAACTCAATGCAATGGAGACCATTTCTTTCTAATGGGGGAGGATTGATCCAGGTGGATATTGGTGGCCACCCACATGTTCCAACTGTTGGGTATGTGTTATATTCTTTGCATGTGTGTGTGTGTGGGTGCGTCAGATACGACAACTGCGTCTGACGATCCCTTCACCTAGAGGTCTGTCGTGTGCACTGGGTGCTTTCCTAGGGGGGTCCTAGGGGGGGGGCAGGTATGCCCCCCCCTGGTTACCCGCAGCGTTCGGGGCAGCGCCCCGATTTTTTTTTTTGGGGCAGTTTTTGCTATTTTTAGCGGATTTTGATATTTTTAGTGTATTTGTAAATTAATCCCGGATTAAGGGATTAGGGTTTTGGTATCTACTAAATACCTAAAAACATTGTATATATTGTATGGCGAATGGTGAAATTCGATATAATGAAAATAAGAAAGGTTTTCCCGGTTGAGGGTTTCCGGTATAAAATCTCTGTGTACTTTGTGTATGAGCGATTGATTAATTTATGTATTGCTTAAGAATCTATATGCATTGCTTTACTTCGCAGGTTTAAAACTTACATGTGGTATCAGAGCTCATTTTTGGCTTCAGAGGGACGCCTTTGTTGCTGATGGTTTGGCTCGATCCTGATAGATCAAGTTTATCTTGGGTCTGTGATAAACCTGGGTTTAGTGGGAGATTTTGCAGTGGAGATTCGAGTAAAGAAAGAGGAATGGCGAGCTCATCTAGAATCGAGATAGAGAAGTTCAACGGTAAAAACTTTGAGCTAT
>ML777473.1:179031-248730 GCA_009831015.1 Picea engelmannii
GGACTATTCAAATCATGAGAATTATTGGTCAGTTGAGACTAATACTCATGAATATGGGTCATAGATTAATGACTTACACTACGCAGTTAATCCCAAAAATAATATCTAATATCTTGCACTGCGGAAGCCCCTATATACTTAGACATTTTTTTTAATTGGTAGCACCTAATAAATAAATTTTGGGATGTATTGGGCCATTTGAAATGTGTACTTTCAGCTAGACCTTTCTGATAGGATACCGAGAACTCCAAAAGGAAATAATATGAAAAAATTGCGCCCTTGGGAAGTTGACGTATCAACTACCCCCATCATGGCCAACAAATATTTTGGTGTTTCATGTTTCAGGGTTAGGGTTTTGGATGTTTAAAGTTTTTTCATTTATGATTTATGTTAAAAATTCCTTTGGAGCCTCATTGTAATCAAATTCATGTGATTGATTATAACCGACACATCTCTCTTTAGAGATAAGCTACCACCATTCTAGCTCACTTGTGTGCTTTGCAGTCTTTTGTATTCCAGATGGTCATTAATAGAATATACGCTTTACTGTATTATTGTGTTCCTTGCAATATCTTTGTTCATTTTCTTGTTATATCTCTACTATATTTCTACCTTCATGTCACTCTCAAAATAATATGGATCAAAGAGCCACATAATCAATTCACATTAGGTATCTTCTTCAAACTTCACACTAGCTCAAGACTTTATGCAATTTTCCAGGTTTAGGTTTGGGAGGACCATCATAAGACCCTATTAGGTGTGCCACTACCCAAGTAGAGGAGTAGTTCTTGACAATCCCATCAAATTGTAAGAATAAGTGAATTATGTGACACGAGGTGTACTTCATGGTCATGGTGTCATTGACATGAAAGGACACATGTGGGTTCATCTCCATAAGCGACTTTGTAGAGGGACTGCTTGGTGCTTGAGTTACCCTTTCCTCGGTAGTGTGTGTATTCCAAACCCCTTATTTCCTTTTAATATTCTTGTATTTCTTTGCAATTCCCCTTTTCAATTTCATGCATTTATTTTTACAAGTACTAAATCCTTTTAATTTGATATGCATTCAGTGCAAGGACTAGTGGTGATCACCTCATAGCGAGGGGGTGGATCTCAACATGACTTTGTATTTTTATTTTTCATTTGTCATGCCTTTTTTTTTAATTATTTTTTACCATCTGAATCAAGCTCGACATTCTGTCCCTTCTTCTCATAGGAGGATGAAGGCACAGACGTTTTTGGTGTACATGTAACATCCATTTCGAGAAGATAGGAAAATGGGAGGAATCAAGGTGGAAAATTTTAAGTATGGAAGGGAATGGTATATTACCCCTATCAAGGCCTCCCAATAGTACCCATTTTCCCCAAGAGTGAAAGAACTAGACTAGGACACATAATATCTCCACCACAGTGAAACAAGGAAAAAAGAATAATGTGCAAGCATCATCATCCATTATTTGATTTCATCCAATGATCCTCACCTAAATGCCTAATGCATTAAATATGACACTTTATATGAAACAATGACTAATGTACCACATGTGTGTCATACCACCATCATCATATGAATCTGTTGATCAAGTGAGTGAGATGAGAAATGATGAGGAGGGAGGCATCTAAGAATATTTTGTCTAAGTGGAATCTTGATCATCATCATCTAGATCATTGTCTACAAACGTGTACCATGAGAAATGATCTCCTCTAGTTACCACTAGGTGAGAGGGGGTAATAGATAACATTCACAATACACTGAGCATGAGTAGTATTTGTAACATTGTTCCTCTATATCCTGAGGAATTGTTCTTTCAATATGGCATTTAATTTCTTATTATCTTATGCATCCATGAATGTTTAACACTTTTGGAATCTATAGGATGGTTAACTCTTCTTCATTTGTCAGTACAGGAAGATTATTCTATTCTCTTTCCTTGTTCAACATGTTGATTCAAATATTTTGTAGCATAAGCTCCTTTTGGTTCTGTAATAGTGCCTTTCATGACTATTTCCAAAGCCTCCTTGGTGGCTATACTCTTGATTAATCTCCATCATATTCTCTCCCCCTTGCTAAATATGTTGCACATCCCTTGTGCAACATCTAGATAAACATTGTGACTTGACCTATGGTTTTAGACATAGACACATTCAATCCTCGCACATTAGCAATCGTGCGATCAAAAGATTGGAAAAACTCCATCATGGTGTGCTAATGAAAACCCTAGATCTGTCTGAAGTAAATAATCCATATGCATCTAAAAATATTTTCATAACTTTTGCATTTGATTCCAAAGTTATTATACCAAAAGGAAATGGTGCTTCCTCCCATTTCTTCTAAACCCAACCGAAAACAACTCAAGAGTATTTACAAGGTGTGGTTGTATACCTTATAAGAAAATGTTCTGTTTGTTGTGTAAATTGAGGAGTAAACCAGTTCGAGGGGAATGCATATGATAATTGTGGAAAGAGTGATTGGAAAAGGTTATTGATTGGGCTTATAAATTTAAATTAGGTTGAAGGATGACATATTGTGGTGGGCATGGTAATCTTAACAAGGGTACGAGCTCAAGTAGGCGGTATCATGTGAAAGGATGTGATGTTTGTTTGAATTGATAGAAATCATGAGAAATGATATTTATCCATATTGGTAACAACAAATGAAAATATATGACATTTTAGTAGCAACACATAAGGATGTTGGATTTGAACTACTATTAACTACTTTGCCAATTTGGCATTTCAATTTTCCAAATCACCCTCATCAGTAAACTTACTTCTGAGATATGTGGAAGTAGGGAAATGTGAGGTAAGGGTGGAATGAGATTAGGCAGAGAAAATGATAATTTTAAAAACAAATGCAAGAGGATTTCAATATCTTGTGAACTAAAAATAAAACCATAATATTACTTGAACTCGTACCCATGCAGAACTTATTGTAACGTCCCCTCTATTAAACCAGATTTTTTTTTATGATACTATTAATTTAAATATAACACATCATGCTAAAATTCCCATACATTTAACAACAATAATTTAAAAACATGAATGCAGTTAAATAAACATACACTTAGACACATGTAATTTCCCAAAAACATAGATTTTATGCATAGCAATACAAACCCATAATATAACTCGGATAAAAGATAAAAACACTTATATTTTAATAACAATTGTGCAACTAGCCACATAGGAAAAATGTTCCACCTAACCATAGACTTGTTGTTCCAAATATCAAAAACAAGTCACCCCCAAGTTGGGGCTAATCCACAAAAGAGGGTATCTCTCCATTGTCCACTCACAACTCAATATTCCCACAATCATTTAATTTTTCCTACGACTATCCCAAATCTTCCAGCTCTCTTCCTCTCAACCTTCCTGACCCAAGGAATGTACCCCCTTCTCTGCTCACAGTCCCTCCAGTTGTAACATTCTTTTTTCAAGGCTTCCAACATAGTTTGGCCATAAATATCTCTATTGCGAACTCCATGGATGTTAATTGTTAGGAAACTACCAACAATAAGCTTACTTCTCTAGCGAAACTCTCCACAGAGATTCCACTCTATAGGCATGGAAGCTTGCATATTCTATAATATTGGTAGCTTTCTTCTTTAGTATTCAATAGCTCCAAATAGATACTAACATGTCCACCATTGTTTCCTCCAATATCTATCACTTTGTTCCTTCTTATTATCCCAAAATATTCTTGTAAAAGTGATGCAGGAGCATCGCCTTCAAAGTCAACAACTCACGCGTGGAGGCAAACGAATGACATCTTAGCAATGGCAGAGTTTCAAATCAAGAATTTAACTCAAAATTAAATCAGTTGTTGAGATATTTTGTAATCAACATTTTAAAAATGTAACTTGTTTGTAAAGTTGTGAAGGAATGTAAGAGATTTCAGGTATGGAGTGTTGACTCTATCTGGCAATAACTACTAGTTATTGTAATAGGACAAAGTAGGTAACAAATTTGAATTTGATAGGATAGATTCCAGACAGGACGAGAGAGCTTGTGGAGCCGGTCCTTAGATAGTTCATTGTTGCATTGTAATAGATAAGAATGTATGAGAGAAAAAGGTAGGAGTATTGTAAGAGAGATCAATAAAACATAGTAGAGTAGTAGAAACACTATGTAACTTGTTTTTCATGAATGAATAGAACATACATAAATTGTCCCAAATCCTTAGACTGTGTTCATTTCATGTGTGATTGAATGAATGCTATATTTTGTGTGTGTGATTTATTACATTTCGTTCATGTATGATTGTTCGAGAGATTGACTGCATGAGTTCATGATGAAACTGAATGAGTTTCAATTGTTTCTCTTCTGATACGTGTATGCAAGGTGTGCATCTCGAACGCAAGGAGTGTGTCGACTGAGTCTCGGATTGACTCAGAGAAGTTCAGAGAGAATCAAAGAAACTCAGACCATGTGTAAGGTGTGCACAACGTCAATAAGTCAACAAGCTTCGAAGGACCAATGTAGAGGAATGCCAGGTGGGCGAGAATATTTTCTTTTCAAGAAAATCCTTCAAACTGAGTTATTCGAAATCCCAAGAACGCAAGGTGTGCGTGGGAAATCAAAATCCTTTCAAGGATAGAAGCTCAGAAGAGATAACATTTTTCACGAGTGTTGATGAGATCCCAGAATCAGTTTCATATAAGGAACAAAGGTTCAAGACCTTTGAAAACTGATAAATCTTCCAAGTCAGGAGAAGATCAGATGATCCAGATTATTTTCGGCATGAAATGAGAGCGGAGATATAATAAAGAAATGCACAAAGATATTGCAAATATTCAATAATGTAACAGAAATGTATTAGAGATGCAACCATAAACATAGATATACAGTAATACACGATTTCTATTAATGAAAGAAATGTACAGAGACTGTAAAAATACAGAGTGAAAGACTCGCTAGAATGGTGGCAACTTATCTCTGAGAAGAGATGTGACGGCTACTCGCATTCGCAAGAAGATGATTACAATGAGGCTCTGAAGGCATTTTTACAATAAACAAGAATGAAAAAAACCCTAGACATCCAAAAACCTAACCCTAGGAGATGAAGCACCAAAATTCATGTGGGCCCCGTTTGGGTAAGTTAGTACATCAACTTCCCGGGGTCATAACTTTTGCATACGATCTCCGTTTTAGGCATATGATAGCCCGTTGGAAAGGTATCATCGAGGAGATTCATTTTGGGGGATAAATAATGCATTTGGTGATCATTAATAAGCTCTATCCCAAAAAACCTTCATTTAGGCCCTCAAAATGGCACCGGAAGTTAAAAACTGCTAAAAATAGTAAATTGCCAAAATTGTCAGAAAACTATTTTGAGTCAGTTGGAAAAGGTGGGAGGCCACCGATATCCACCTGGATCAATCCTCCCTTCTTAGGAATCAATGGTATCCATTGCGTTGAGTTCCTGGGGGAGAGGGAAAAGTGTTTGTTGAATCTGCATCTTGGTAAGCTGCTTGCCTTGCTGGAGAGGTCGCGTTGCTCAGTTTGTGGAAGTCTGTCACGAACCTGTTGAGGCTGGGGTTGTTCAACAAGTCGAGATACATGAGAGGATGGTGTGCAGAAGGAATCTTTTTGTTTTGTTGCAGCCTTGTCAACCTACTTCTGTTGGATAGAAGGTGGTTGGGGCGAGGTTGTAGTGGTTGCAGTGTCCTTTTGTTCTCCTTTTGAACAGATTGTGAAGAAGATGAATTTTGTAGTATGAGATACTACCTTGCAGAAATTTCTAGGTGAAACAATAGTCAAAACTACCTTTAGTATTCTGTAGAGATGACCCCCCCAGAGAAACAATGACACTGCGGGGTCGAGACTCATAAACAACATGGTGCTTCCACATATATGGTTAGCCCAAGAGAACATCACATACATCTAGTGGGGAAACATCACATAATATCTCATCCTTGAAGGGTTGGATGTCGTATGACAATTGACATTGTTGGATGACACAAATATATCATCCTTGGCGAAGCCACTCGAAGTTGTATGGTTGCGGGTGTGGTGTTTTCGACAATCCCAACTGTTTGAGGACCTTTGTTGATATGAATTTCTTCTAGCTTCTGCTATCAACAATAAAATGCAGCGAGGTATCCTTCACCCACATTTGTGAATGAAAAAGGCGCTCCCCCTCTTCAGGATTTGTTGGTGCTTCTGGTTGAATTGTTGCGGTCGCGACAATAGCAGTGGGGTCTGTGTCGATGATCTATCTTTTACCAATATTTTCAGAATCAGATTCTGAATCATGGTTCATCTCCTTGCCTTTGATCTCGGCCACCAATGATTTTTTTGAGTGACATTCATCGGTGTTGTGCCAAGGGATTTTGTGGAAATTGCACCATTTTTCGGTGTCCTTCTTTGTCTTCCCATGACCCTTCTTTTCCTGTGGCTTGGACTGGTTTTCAGGATACTGTTTGTTAGGGTCGTCTTTGTCATACTTTGGTTGTTGCAGATTTGCAGACCCGAAATCCTGTTTGTTCTGGTGCTTAAATTTCTTCTTGATTTTAACAACATATCGATAAGAAACACCGAGTGATGAGATGTCCAACAAATCCATTTCAGTTTGGATGTATCTGTGTAAAGCCCCACGGTATTTCAAAACCAAATGTCGTTGGGAGTCTTTGATACCAAGCTTGGTGCGCAAGGTATGGAAGGTATTGGTGAACTCCGAAACTTTTTTGCCCCTCTCTTTCCACAGTGTGGTCCATCTCATGTACTAGTCCTCATAGTTGCCAACAGGGTAATATTGTTCCTTTACCTAATCCACAAAAAATTCCCAAGTGGGCTTGGCCCCATCTATTCCAAACTCCTTTGTGGAACTTTGCTCCCAGTAAGTTTCCCACCAATGTTTGATATGCGGTAGATATTTAAGGAGTGGGAAGGTGATCTTTTCTTTGTCTGAAAAATTGTGGAAAGAGAAATAACCTTCTAGCATATTTAACCATTTGTCTAGGGTTTCTGCATCTATCTATCCTTCAAATATAGGAGTATCAAAATTAACTTGTACCTTGAAAGGTGAGGTGCTTCCAAAGTGGTCGCTTGATGAATATGTGCATGTTGCTATTGGCAGGCGTTTAAGGATGTGGGAAAAATTCTCCATCATTTCATCCTTATGTCACGTGAGAGCTTGCTCAAGCAACAAATTCATAGGATCGTCTGCTCCATCGTTTTTTATTTTCTTCTACCATGGAGGGTTTCTTGGGCATGTGAGAGTGATTGTATTCAAGAGAGACAAGCTTGAGAACCAACTTTCTATACTCGGACCTCATCGGGGACATGCACTGAAAAACGATCAAGAGCAGCCTGCTCTGATACCATTGATCCAGATTATTTTCAGCACGAAATGACAACGGAGATATAATAAAGAAATGCACAGAGATATCGCAGATATTCAATAATATAACAGAAATGTATCAGATATGCAATGATAAACATAGATATACAGTAATACATGATTTCTATTAATGAAATAAATGTACAGAGACTGTAAAAATACAAAGTGAAAGACTCGCTAGAATGGTAGCAGCTTATCTCTGAGAAGAGATGTGACGGCTACTCGCATTCGCAAGAAGATGATTACAATGAGGCTTTGAAGGCATTTTTACAATAAACAGGAATGCCAAAAACCCTAGACATCCAAAAAACTAACCCTAGGAGATGAAGCGCCAAAAGTCATGTGGGCCCCGTTTGGGTAAGTTAGTACATCAACTTCCCGGGCTCGTAACTTTTGCATACGATCTTCGTTTTAGGCGTATGATAGCCCGTTGGAAAGGTATCGTCAAGGAGATTCATTTTTGGGGCTCAATCATGCCTTCAACTATCATTTCGAATCTCTATCCCAAAAAACCTTCATTTAGGCCCTCAAAATGGGCCTAGAAGTTAAAAACTACTAAAAATAGTAAATTGCCAAAATTGCCAGAAAATTGTTTTGAGCCAGTCGGAAAAGGTGGGTGGCCACCGATATCCACCTGGATCATCAGAATCTTAGGAGGAGGAGAAACTGTCATCATTGGATCATAGTGAAAAGAGACCAACATTCGTCGGATCAGAAGGAAGTGCACGAGCCTTAGCACTTCGCGTACAAACGAGAGAGGATCTATCAGGGTTGAAAATTGAGCTTCCCGAAGTCCAGAGTTCCGAAAAGAAAAAATAGAATTCTCAGTCGTATGATCACTGGAACAAATCTAAGCCATCAGATTGTTCAGGGAAAAGGTCAAGCATCAGATCGACAGAGAGGATCTGGACCATCAATTATTGTGGAGTCTGGGAGGAAGCAAATTTGAAACTTGAAACATCCGAAGCCCGAAGAGCCGAAGAGCCGTGAGTCGTTGATATGTGAAGAGACATTTGTTAACGGATATTGAGCTCCGGGGAAAAGCTAAAGTGAGTTTTCAATTTAAGAACTAAGATCACCAAAGCGCAGAGACCCAAAGTCTCAGAATAATATCTGGACCGTGAGATCTAAGGGAGACGTGGTGCAAATTTGTGAACTCCAGATAAATTCCCAAAGTAATCCTCAACCGTTGGATCAGGAGGACACGCGTCAGAGGATTACAGTCTCTGAGTAAAAGTCATTGGGAAAAAGAGATTTGAGATTTGAGACCTTAGAAGTCCAGAGACCTAGAGAGAATCTCGACCGTCGATCGAGAAGAGGGTCATTGGACCGTTGATTTGGGTTGAAAGATCAAACACCCGGAATGAAGGCAGGACCGTTGATTGAGTAGGATAGGTGTTTGTAGATCATCAACTCCAGAGGATTGACGTACGGAAGGAAGTTGGGTTTGAGATTTCAAATTCCCGAAGTCCGAAATTATGAAGAAATCTCAACCATTGATTCAGAGGGAGATGATCTGGTTCGTAAATAAGAAGGGCGCAATTTTGAATCGTCGATTTGGACGCTATTGTCAATATCATGAGATCAACGATCCCATGTTGTTGCAGGGACAGGAGTTGCGAGGAGTTTAAGATATTAAGGGCAGGCCGCAATTCAAACCATGGTTTCACCAAGAGGACACGTGGAGGCTGGAGGAACATTGTGGGCCCAAAAGTGGTTTAAGTCCAAACCTCTTGTGACTGCACCCGCAATCACGTGGTCATAGACCCATGTCACACCAAGAGAGGGCTTATCCGAAAAGGAGCTAACGTCGACACTCCGAGTTTTCACAATAGAGCGAAAGGGAAGGTTGCGGGTTGTTGTCAAACCAGCACCAAGAAGTCGAGGGGGCCTGTGTTTAGATACAGAGGAGGACCTTTAAGGTTCCAGAGAGTCTTTTGACTTGAGAATCAAAGATCCAAGACCGGGAGGTCGTGCATCCCTACGGGAGTAGGGGGGTTGCATTAGGTGGTATCAGAGTAGATTTTAAGTTTGTAGACAGTAGATAAAAGGAGAGAGGAGGTAAGTTGATATAATTTGTGGTATCAAAGAAATTTGATTTCTATTTGTAGGTGACACAGTGAAATCATGCCACCCAGAAGGCGCAGAGCGAATGTAGAAATGGAAGAAGAAATGAGGCGACTCCGAATGAGACTGGACGCCATGGAAACAACACAGAGAAGAGCATCAGACATTGGTGATATCAGTGAAGCTGAGAGTGAAGAAGAAGAAGAGTGTGGGGCTAAATATATGCACTATTAATTCCCAACATTAAATTGTCAACCAGGGAGTCGTAGACTTAGAGGTGCAAGCACAGGAAATGCAGGATTGGAGCCTAGTCTAGCCTATTCTAAAGCCAACAAACACACTTCAAAATGGAATGAATGAAAGCAAAGTTGGGATTAAAATCAAAGTGCAAGAATCCAAAGTACAAGAAATGAGATCAAGTGCGGGAAATAAATAAGCAAGGCAATCTAAAAGTAAATGCGGAATTTACTCAAACTAGTATTCAAATCAGTCAGTTGGATGAGGTTACTCAAACCCTCATGTATGTGTGCTACTGACCTAAAATGGAATTTACTAGTTTTAAGAGAAAATCCGCCAAACTCTTAATTAACCCTATCTAGAGAAAATGGTGTAACATAAAGACTTCAAAGAAACACGCTTCAGAGAATGGTCCTCGAGAAAATGTACACCCAGAAATGAAGTCAATGTTGATATGGAATTGGTTTTGTTTATGTACAAAAATGAATGTGTTGGTACATAATTTTATTCTATATTATTTTTATGGATGAAGTTACCTTACAATTATACTCCTTCTAATGTTGCATCACAATACGTAACCAAACATATATATACAAAAAAATCTTGCATTCATAACAATGTGTGGAAATAAACATAATATGACAATATTGAAACAAATGCATACAAATTAATACATGGCAATAATACTACTTTATGCAATATATATAATGCCACTTTATACAACATATACAACAAGCTTAACAATGGAACAAAATAAAATAATAAAGCAAAACAATATAAAAATAATAAAACAAATGAAAAGTACAAACAAAGCATTAATGTAACATAAGTCAAATAACAAAACAAACAATATGTGAAGAAATGATATCATAAGTAAACAATGTAACATTAAGATGGTAATAATAACATCATAACCCACATTTTAATAATAATTTTCAAACAGTGTCAAGTCACAACACAACAAGTGAGCATTTAACAACACAACAAGTGAGGATTTAAACAAATGCAATGGATATGACGCATGCAACACAATATTTACATAATTGTGAAACACAACCTGCATATATTAGCAATCTGATATGCAACGAAGATGTATGCAGCGTTAAAGTGGAGTAGATAATTGTAAGCATGAGGAGAGCAACCTGGGCAATATGAAGGTGGGATACATTTCTTGTATGGCGATTCATGTGAATTATTTAATGTACAGTTTAGCGAACAACGAATAAGAGAACAAAACCATTATTTGCGCAATCAATCCGTGAATGCAACGTTGAAGAATAAATGGTTTGATATGCAGAAATTGAAAGGCTTTATTTTATTTTATGTTTGTGTGCAAGTGAAAGTGAGCATGTAGCGCAGAGAAAGAAGAAAATCTGTGTGAAGTGCTCGAATGCATGAAGTGCATGTAGATATGAAATTAGTCTATTGTGCAAAATGCAGAATCATGAAGAGCTAATGCATAAAATAATGAGATAATTTGGGTGCATCAATCTAAGGAGAAATTTATGAGTTCAACACATTGAAGAAATGAATTCTAAATTAAAAATAGATCTCGTTAATCACTAAACAAAAAAAAAAACTAAATTAATGAAGACAAGGGAAAATCGTTCCCAGATTGAGGGGCCCTTCCCAGTCTAAGTAACGTTTCCCAAATGAGATCAGAATAGAGAGCTTGCTCCCAACTTCAACTATCAAATTTTCATTAAATAGGCTCCATCCTCACTTTCAAATGAATGCTCAACTCTATTACAATAATCGGCTTAAACAATGACAATTAAAATCAGATCTTCCCATCATGATCCTATTGAGCAGTATTATTGCATTTATATACATTACATGGTGTCCCAACAAATTTATTGGGTGCCTCAATCCCTCATTCGATGGATGAGATGAGCAAATCATGCCCAGATTTCCTGGATCGGATATGCAAAATAAAGAAATAGTTGCAACCAATGAGGGATCTCATACTAATTTAAATGATCTGATAACTAAGGCATCAAACCCAAGGCCATGTCATCGAATCTGGGTGTGGTGTTTTCAAACATGGACATATCACGAAATTAGCAGATGTCAGTTCGAAGAACCATAGATAACTCCTCAACAATTCATTTGTTTGGAAAACAGATCGCGTGAGACCCAATATGCCATGCTAGAAACAAAACCCATGTTCCAGATTCTTCTAATTTCTCTTCGTCTGCACAAAAATTGAGGGCAAAGTTGATTGTCTAGAACTTTTATTGATTTGGTGGATTTTGGCTCAAGTGTTTGCATGTCGACATCACTGTGGAGAAAACCCATGTTTCTAAATTTTTCCAAAAATCACGCGAATATGCTAAACAATGACTGGTATCAGAATGAGAGTGTTGAGTGGGAATGTTGAACTGCAGTAATGGTACAAGAATGTTGATCGTGCTAGTACAAGAATCACACTTCACAAACCGTCATAAGTAAATCATGATATAATCATCTTTTAACAACTAAAAAGATAGAAAAGATGATGTATTAACCACATTGGATATAATGACGAATGATGGCATTTAGTTAGGGTTTATGGTGTGTATTAACAACGAAATGTGGGAAAAGGTGAATTAATGAATGTTTTTGTACAATGGAAAACATGGCAAAAGTGGAGCTCAACAAAGAGTTCGAAGCAAATGTAGCAGAGGATGCTACACAAGATTGCTTGATAAAAGTTGTTTCAAATATAGGAGCTAGAGTAAGAATAGAGGTACCTATGTATGAAGGCAATTTGGAAGTTGAAGAATTGTTAGATTGGGTACATGCTATGGACAAATACTTCGATTACGAAGATATCGAAGAAGACAAGATGGTGAAGCATGCAGTGACAAGACTGAAAGGTCATGCAACGTTATGGTGGGATGAACTGCAAGCCGAACACAGGATAAATGGTAAGTAGAAAATTAAAAATTGGGATATGATGGTAGCTAAGATGAAAGCCAAATTTATCTCGAAGGATTACCAAATCAATATATTCAGGAGATTGCAGAACCTGAAACAGAGGGGTTTATTGGTGAAGGAGTACACTGAGGAATTTTACCGACTAAACATCAGGGCTGGACAGAAAGAGAATGAAGATGAGAAAATAGCGAGATATATCACTGGGATGAGATATGAAATCCAAGAGGAGATCAGCATGATGTTGGTTAGTAAAGTCGGGGATTCTTAACAAGCAGCCTTGAAAGATGAGGAAAAATTGGCCAGGAAGCAAAAGCCAACGAAGCAGAGGAGGAAATTCAAGCAGAGGTAAGGGAACAACCAAAGAGAAGTTCCAGAAGCCAAAGCCTAAAGCTGACAAACAACATAGTCACCATGAGAAGGGTGGAAGTTCTAAAGAAGGACAACATGGAGGAAGAAGTTATTTTTCCATAGGAAGAGGATGAGGAAGATCCATAGGAGGTGTAGTTAAATGTTATACCTGTGGAAAAGAAGAACACAAATCTTAGGAATGTCCTGACAGAAAGAGAGAAGAAGGTGGAGAAGCACACATTGTTGAAGCATAGAATCATGTGGAAGTAGAAGTAGCAGAAGGAGGAAGGAACCTCATGATGAGGAAAATTCTTCTTAAACCAGAAAAGGAGGCATAGGAACGAGTTCAATGAACAAGCCTATTTAGAACTGCTTGTAAAGAGAAAGACATAGTTTGCAAGGTGATCATAGACAGTGGGAGCATTGACAATCTAGTATCCACAGAGATGGTGGAGAAGTTGTAGTTGAAGACATCTGCACATCCAAAACCCATACAAGGTATCGTGGTTGCAAAAATGACATCAAGTAATGGTAAGTCAACAATGTCAAGTTGAATTTAAAATAGGAGGTTATAGGGATGAAATATTGTGTGGTGTAATTCCTATGGATGTTTGTCATATTTTATTGGGGAGGCCATGGCAGTGTGACCGAAAATTTATTCATGATGGAAGAAAGAATACCTATACTCTAGAAAAGAATGGTAGGACACATATGTTGTTGCCCATAGAAGACAAAGAGAAAAAGAGAGAAGCTAGTTCAAGCATACTTCTCATGAGTGGGAAGGAGCTCTTGAATGAAGTCAAGAAGGAGAAAGAAATGATGTTTGTTGTAGTGAGAAATCCTAGAGTTATCCTTACGAATACTTTTGTAGAAGACTTGCCTGTAGAAATCCAGGAACTGTTAGAAAACTTTGCTGATATAGTAGTGGATCAGCTACCACACTCATTGCCACCCATTAGGAGTATAAGCCATCATAGTGACATTATTCCAAGAGCTAGTTTACCAAACAAAGCAGCTTATAGGTTGACACCTAGAGAGAATGAGGAAGTCAAGAATCAAGTCTAGGAGTTGTTGGATAAAGGGTTAGTCAGGGAAAGCCTAAGCCCATGTGCAATACCAACTCTGTTAAGTCCAAATAAATATGGAGGATGGAGAATGTGTACAGATTCCTGAGCCATCACTAAGACAACCATTAGGTACATATTTTCTTTATCGAGGATGGATGATTTGATGGATTGTTTGAGTGGAGAAAGCTATTTTTTCAAGATAGACTTGAAGAGTGGATATCATCAAATACGAATGAGAGAGGGAGATGAATGGAAAACAACATTCAAGACAAACGAAGGATTGTTTGAATGGTTGGTCATGTCGTTTGTGTTGACAAATGCACCAAGCACATTTATGAGATTGATGAATGAAGTGTTGAAAGACTTCATAGGCAAATTTGTCATAGTATATCTGGATGACATACTAATCTTCAGTAAGACAAAGGAAGAATACTTAAGACATTTGACATTAGTGATGGAAAGGTTGCAGCAAGAGAAATTGTTGATAAATCTAAAGAAGAGTTCTTTTATGAAGAAGGAGCTCATATATTTGGGTTTCGTAATCTCTTCAAATGAATTGAAGATGGACCTAGAAAAAGTGAGAGCGATCAGAGAATGGCCATCGCCGAGCAACATATTTGAGGTAAGATTTTTTCATGGGTTAGCAATATTTTATAGAAAGTTTATCAGAAATATCAGTGGCATATGTGCACCCATACTAGACACTGTGAAGAAGAAACACAAGTCCTTTAGTTGGACAGAGGAAGCTGAAAAAAGTTTCAAAGTGTTGAAGGAGAAGATCACGGAGCAGCCAATTCTGGGCTTACCATATTTTGGAAAAACATTTCAAGTGAGGTGTGATGAAAGTGGATTAGCTATTGGAGCAGTCTTGAGTCAGGACAATAGGCTAGTTGTTTATTTCAGTAAGAAACTGAATGACGCCAAGAAAAAGTATTCCACGCATGACAAGGAATTTTATGCAGTGATTCAAGATTTGAAAAAATGGAGGCACTATCTAATTCCTAAATAGTTTGTCTTCTACACTGATAATCAAGCTTTGAAATTTATTACTAGGCAAGAGTTGAATCAGAAACATGCAAAATGGGTAGAATTTATGCAAAAAATTACTTTTGTTATTAAACACATTGTTGGAATTGCTAACAAAGTTGTAGATGCTTTGAGAAGGAGGAATTTGATTGTATAGGAATTCCAAGTGGAGATATTAGGGTTCGAACACCTCAAGGAGATGTATAAAGAAGATGAAGATTTCAAAGAAGCTTATGAGGCATGCAATAATCCTTTGTTGGGAGACAAAAGCCCATGGACTGAATATTTGATCTAGGATGGCTTACTATTCAAGGGAAGTCAATTATGCATTTTGAAATGCTCAATGAGAGACAACCTGCTGAAAGATAAACACAATGGACGTTTAGTTGGACATTTTGGTCACGATAAGACATTTGCACAGCTGAGTAATTTGTATTATTGGCCGAGCATGAGAGAAGAAGTGAAGAATTTTTTGAACAAATGCAGAATTTGTCAGTATGCAAAAGGAAGACAATAGAACAGTGGTTTGTATCAACCATTACCAATTCCAGAAAGGTCGTGGGATGCAATCAATATGGATTTTGTTTTGGGATTGCCTAGAACTCAAAAAGGGAGCGATTCCATATTTGTTGTGGTAGACAGATTTTCAAAAATGGCACATTTCATACCATGCCAGAAGACAAGCGATGCCACACACATCACCAATTTTTTTTTCAGAGAAGTAGTGAGACTACATGGATTGCCGAGAAGCATAGTTTCAAACAGGGACACCAAATTCGTAGGACACTTTTGGAGGACTCTATGGAAGAGGTTGGGGAAGAACTTGTCCTTTAGTTCAACATATCACCCTCAGACAGATGGACAGACTGAAGTAGTAAACAATAGTCTTGGAAACTTGTTGATAAGTTTAGTCACTAAGCAAGGTCGTCAATGGGATTATATTCTGGCGCAAGACGAATTTGCATTCAATAATTCAGTGAATAGGAGCACAGGAAAAAGTCCATTTGAAATTGTGTATGGTATACAGCCAAGAGGGATTACAGAGTTGAGATATTTGAATCAAGATGAGTTCAGAAGTGTTGGAGCAAAGGATTTTGCAACAGAAATGAAGAAACTACATGACAAAGTGAGAGAGAAGCTACAGGACAACAACCAGAAATACAAGAGCAGAGTTGATCAAAAGAGGAGAGAAGTTAAATTTGAAGTTGGAGATGAAGTTTTAGCTCATTTGATAAAAGAGAGGTTTCCAAGGGGAACATATAAAAAATTGAAGATGAAGAAGATTGGACCATGCAGTATTTTTAGAAAATTCGCAGCCATTGCTTATGAAATTGAGTTGCCAGACAATGTTGGGATATCACGGATATTCGATGTTGTAGACCTGTATCCTTAAAGGAGAGATGAAGCAAGAGAATCAGTTGATCAGAAATAAATTCAATGGGAAGAGCAATTGCCCACAGCAAAAAAACATCAGATGGAGAAAATCATTGAACAAAGGGATGGAAAGAAAACTAGGAGGAAGTCATATCCTGAATATTTAGTGAAATGGAAATATCATCCAATAGAAGATGCAAGTTGGGTCACATAACTTGATATTTTGAAGCATGGAAAAACAGTGCAGGAGATAACGGACATGAGTCCATGAATTTTTTTAACCAGAGGAGTATGATGCATGAGCATCACCTTCAAAGTCAACAACACACGCGTGGAGGCAAACGAATGACATCTCAGCAACGGAAGAGTTTCAAATCAAGCATTTAACTCATAATTAAATTGGTTGTTGAGATATTTTGTAATCGGGATTTTAAAAATGTAACTTGTTTGTAAAGTTGTGAAGGAGTGTAAGAGATTTCAGATATGGAGTGTTGACTCTATCTGGAAATAACTACTAGTTATTGTAATAGGACAAAGTAGGTAACAACTTTGAATTTAATAGGATAGATTTCAGACAAGACGAGAGAGCTCGTGGAGCCGGTCCTTAGATAGTTCATTGTTGCATTGTAATAGATAAGAATGTATGAGAGCAGAAGGTAGGAGTATTGTAAGAGAGATCAGTAGAATAGAGTAGAGTAGTAGAAACACTAGAACATACATAAATTGTCCCAAATCCTTAGACTGTGTTCATTTCATGTGTGATTGAATGAATGCTATATTTTGTGTGTGTGATTTAGTTCATTTCGTTCATGTATGATTGTTTGAGAGATTGATTGTATGAGTTCGTGACGAAATTGGATGAGTTTCAATTGTTTCTCTTCTGATACTTGTATGCAAAGTGTGCATCTTGAACGTAAGGAGTGTGTCGATTGAGTCTCAGATTGACTCAGAGAAGTTTAGAGAGAATCAAAGAAACTTAGACCAGGTGCAAGGTGTGCACAACATCAAGAAGTCAACAAGCTCCGAAGGATCAATGTAGAGGAACGCCCGGTGGGCGAGAATACTTTATTTTCAAGAAAATCCTTCGAACTGAGTTATTCAAAATCCCGAGAACGCAAGGTGTGCGTGGGAAATCGAAATCCTTTCAAGGATAGAAGCTCAGAAGAGATAAAAAAATTCACGAGTGTTGACGATATCCCAGAGTCAGATTCGTAGAAGGAACAAAGATTCGAGACCTTTGAAAGCTGATAAATATTCCAAGTCGGGAGAATATCAAAAGCTCAGGAGGAGGAGCGACCGTAATCGTTGGATCATAGTGAAAAGAGACCAACAGTCATCAGATCAGAAGGAAGTGCATGAGCCTTAGCACTTCACGTACAGAGGAGAGAGGATCTATCGGGGTTGAAACTTGAGCTTCCCAAAGTCCGAAGTTCCGGAAAGACAGAATAGAATTCTCAGCCCTCCAATCACTGGAACAGATCTGAGCCATCAGATTGTTCAGGGAAAAGGTCAAGCGTTAGATCGACAGAGAGGATCTAGACCATCAGTTACTGTGGAGTCCGGGAGGAAGCAAGTTTGAAACTTGAAACACCCAAAGCCCGAAGAGCCGAAGAGGCATGAGTCGTTGATCTGTGAGGAGACACTTGTCAACAGATCTTGAGCTTTGGGGAAAAGTTGAAGTGAGTTTTCAGTTTAAGAACTGAGATTGTCAGAGCGCGGAGACCCAAAGTCCTGGAATAAGATCTGGACCGTGATATCTAAGGGATACGTGACATGAATCCGTGAACTCTGGGTAAATTCCTGAAGTAATCCTTAATCGTTGGATCATGAGGATGTTGGTTGTGGAGCCTAATTATCTTCCTGATTCATAGGTCTTGTGTTTTTCAGTCGTGTTTATACCCCATGAAGACTTTACACCCCATAAGTATGTACACTCTTCCACGTGGGGGAGTGCAGAAGGGGGGTACCCCCTCTGTGGGGTACGGGGGGGCTATCCCCCCGACTGGGGGGTTCGGAGGAGAAGCCCCCGAAGGAAAAATTGCCTTGTAAATGTATATTGTAATTTCATTGTAAATATGGACCATTCATTATAAGGTCTCAGATCTAATGGTAGAAATTATGTTAGGGTTTTTTTCCCTAGAAGGCAACCCTCTGTTATGAGGGAAATGTATTGCGGCTATGCAACATAACAAATATTGTATTCTGAGACGAGAGACTGTGAGAGAAAGAAGAGGAAGTTACAATGGGTTTGTTGTAGGTTGTATCCCTTCATATGCTGGATAATAATAAAGGAAAGACCTGGAAATTTCTCTGGTGGACGTAGCCCACACTGGGTGAACCACGTAAATCTGTGTCTCTATTGTATTGTGTATCTTTTGTGTTTTGTTTCCGCATTTGTTTTATTTTATTGCTCCACGGTCCTATTTTTCTAACAAAGGACACACGTCGGAGGATTACAAACTCCGAGTAAAATTCATTGGGACAAAGAGATTTGAGGTTTGAGACCTCAGAAGTCTGGAGACTCGGAGATAATCTCGACCGTCGATCGAGAAGAGGGTCATTGGACCATTGATCTGGGTTGAAATATCAAACACCAGGAATGAAGGCAAGACCGTTGATTAAGTATGAAAGGTGTTTGTAGATTTTCAACTCCGAAGGATTGACATACGGAAGGAAGTTGGGTTTGAGATTTCAAATTCCCGGAGTCCGAAATTGCGAAGAAATCTCGACTGTTGATTCAGAGGGAGATGATCTGGTCCATAGATAATAAGGGCGCAGATTTTAATCGTTGATTTGGACGTTATCGTCAAGATCGACGATCCCATGTCGTTGTAGGGACAGGAGTTGCGAGGAGTTTAATATATCGAGGGCGGGCCACAATTCGAACCTTGTTTTCACCAAAAGGACACGTGGAGGCTGGAGGAACATTGCGGGCCCAAAAGTGGTTTAACTCCAAACCGCTTGTGACCACGCCTACAATCATGTGGTCATATACCGAGGTCACACCAAGAGAGGGATTATCTGGAAAGGAGCTAACGACGACACTCTGAGTTTTCACAACAGAGCGAAAGGGAAGGTCGCGGGTTGTTGTCAAACATGCACCAGGAAGCCGAGGGAGCCTGTGTTTAGATACAAAGGGGGGCCTTTAAGGTTCCATAGAGTCTTTCGACTCTAGAATAAGAGATCCAAGACTGGGAGGTCTTGAAGCCCTACGGGGGAGTAGGGGTCTCCATAAAAACTCTTCCCTCTTTTCCCATGTGAATTTCCTTTATTTCCCTTTATTGCTTGACTTGCACTCTTCCCTAATATTATTGCACTTAGACCTATCTCTCACTAACTAATGGATGTGACTCTCACACCCACCCTCTTACAAGTATTCAATGATTAGGCTCTTCTACACTCAAGGGAAAAATTAGAAGGTTCATTCATAACACTAAAATCAGGAAAAAAAAATGAATTTAAACTCATGAATAAAAAACCCCTTTTAGAGCCCTCCTATCTTGTGGATAACTCAACCTATGTATCTCTATCCATGTCCATCTGTAGTTGGCATCCGATTTTATTTATTATTTTTGGATATACAAGTTCAAATATTACATTGCTTGACCCACAACCACATATCATATTTACATTATACATTATTAAGTTAGGGATTATAGTAGGGATATTACATTCCCCCACCCCCATAATTTTCCATTGTCCTTAGTGAACAACACCATGTCGATACACATGTACAATTTTTACATCATAATACTAAGAAAATAAAATTCTACAAATTTCACAACTCCAATAGCAGTTCCAGCCATAACATCTTGTTCCTCTCAACCGTCTTGACCCATGGATTGTACCCCCTTCTATGCATGCAGTTCCTCAAGTTGTACCATTATTTTATCAAGGCTTCTAGTGAAAAATGGCTAGGAAATATTCCATATGTGGTTCTGAGAACTCTGGCTACTCAAAATGGAGTCTTTCCTTCTTAGATTTTGTTTCCTTCAAAAGTGACAAAAACAATTGCAGGTACTCCTCTCACATGGTCTCCTCGTTCTCCCACGTAGAGTCTTTAGGACTGTAGCAGGTCCATTTGACCTTTACCACACCAATATATTTTTTCCTGAGCACTTTTACCTTCTGATCCAGGATGCACACTGGTTCCACCCGAAAGCCTCCTTCATGTTCCACCTGGATCATAGTCCAATCAATTATGTGGTTAAGGTCAAGCACATATTTCTTCAATATTGACACATGAAAAACATTATGAACTTTCATGGATGCACACAATTCTAGCATGTATGCAACTAGACCTATTTTCTCCAAGACTTCAAAAGGGTCACAATATCTTGTTGCCAACTTTGGGCAACTTCCCAATATTAGTAAGTTTCTTTTCACTTTTACTTTTAAAATCACATGCTCGCCCACTTTAAAATATCTATAAGTCATGTTATTATCTACATAACTCTTTTTCTTCTCCTAGGAAACTTTTAAATTATGCATGATATTTATCATCTTCTCTTCCATTTCCTTTAGAAAATATGGCCCAATAACTACTCTATATGTTTGTTTGTCCTAGCTCACTAGCATGTTGCGTTTCCTTCCATACAAGGCTTCAAATGGGCTCATTTTCAATGATGCCTGGTACTCATCATTATAATAAAATTCAACTAAATGGATATATCCTTCCCACTTGGATGGTTGTTCCATTACATACATTCTTAGCATATCCTCAATTATCATGTTAGTCCTCTTTGTTTTCCCATCTGAATCTAGGTGATATGTTATATAGAAATTTAAATTTGTCACAAATCATTGAAACAACCCCTTCCAAAAATTTGATGTGAACTTGGGATCTCTGTCTAAAATAATTACCTTGGGTACTCCATGTAGCCTGGCCATTTCCTTCATACAAATTTCTATAATTTTGGCTACCTTGTGAGTTGTCTTCATTGGAATAAAATGTGCAACCTTATTTAATTTATCCACCACTACCTTGATGGAATAATGTTGCTTCACGTTTTTGGGAAGCTTAGTAATATAATCAATTGTAACCACTTCCCATTTCCGCTCAGAAGTGGGCAATGGTTGTAGAAATCTAGTTAGATGTTTATATTCAGCCTTTACCTTTTTACATTCTAGGCATCTGGCTACTTAATCAACCACCTCTTTCTTCATTCCTGACCAAAAGTATTAGCTTCTTACAACTGCAATTGATTTCTAGTACCTTGGGTGCCCAAAATATAGCACATTGTGTATTTCACTCAACACTATGTTTTTCAGCTCTTTGGAATTTGGCACATATACTTTCCCCTGTACATGAGGAATCCATCCTCTTTTAGCTCAAAATATTAAATCTCTGTTAAAATTTACCTTGTTGTAATGTTTCTTTTATTTGCAAATAGTGTTGATCTGAATTTGCAACCTCTAAAATTGTGTCTTTTAAATTAGACCTGTACTTGCTAATGGTTGGAGCATGCATATCATGCACTCTCCTGTTGAGTGCATCAAGCACTTTATTTTATTTTTATTTAATAAGTTTTATGTCAAATTCATATTCACTAAGGAATTCCAACCATCTAGTTTTCCTTGAATTTAGTGTTGGTTGTCCAAATATATGTTTCGTCCCATAATGGTCTATCCTTGGCTCAAATTTTCTCCCAATGAGATAGTGTCTCCACATTTTTAATGCACAAATAATGACTACCAATTCTAAATCATATGTGGCATAATTCTTGTCATGCTCTTTCAATTTTCTTGTCTCATAGCATACCACATGTTCATTTTGTGTGAGGACTCCACCAAGCCCTTCCTTGCATGCATTACTGCATAAAAAAAATCTCCATCCAAGTCTGCGGTCTTCAAGATTGGTGCGTTTCTTAAAACATTCTTCAGTTACTAGAAATTTTCTTCACATTCAAAATTCCATTTGAATTTAACATTATTATTTTGCAAAGAAGTAATTGGTATTGTAATCTTTGAATTTTTTTTTATGAATCTTCAGTAATAACCTACAAGTCCCATAAATTATCTAAATTCTATAACATTTCTTGGTGTTGCTCATCCTCTAGTGGCCTCTATCTTCTTAGGATCAAATGCTATCCCATCTACTGAAATAACATGGCCCAAGCAATGAATATTCCTTTGGTAGAAAGTGCATTTGCTTAACTTGGCATACAATTGGTGCTCTCTCAAAACTTGTAGCACCATTCTTAGATGGTGTGCATGCTCTTCTTCAGAATTAAAGTAAATGAAAATATAATCTTAGAAAAAAATTAAAAACTTGTTCAAATATTCCATGAATGCTCCATTTATCAGACACATGAAGATAACTGGTGCATTTGATAGCCCAAATGGAACCACCACAAACTCATAATGTCCATATCTTGTCCTAATTGTTGTCTTGTTGATATCTTCTTATTTTATTCTCACTTGATGATATCATGAACTCAAGTCGATATTGGAAAAGATTATTGCACCATTCAACTAATCAAATAGATTAACAATCCTTGGCAAGGGGTATTTTTTCTTTATGGTAACCTTATTCAACTATCTAAAATCAATGCACAACATTAAGGTTCCATCCTTCTTCTTCATAATGTTAAGAACCAAATATAAAAATAGCATAAAAACCTCAGAATAAGTACTCCACGCCTTGAAAAAGAGATAATTTCATATAATAAGCCTCTTTAAGGGGTCAACCTCCTTATACATTACATGAATTCACAAATACAAGATGATTCCCAATGAAAATGTCTCATTTGTATATATAGGAGACTAGGAGGTACAATTACAACTAATGGACCCAAGCCAACATAAATAAAATAACAATACTAATGTAATATGCCCCAATTAAGGGGTAATGTGCCACGATTTCGGGCTTAACATGCCCCTCCCCTTCAGACATGTTTTTTCCTCAATGCTTGAGTAGTTATGGATGTTTCTGTATAAAAGACTCATCTTCCCACATCGAATCTTCAGCAGGTAGTTTCTTCCACTTAATGAGATACTCTGAAATTTATTTATTCCTCAGTTGGTGAATTCTTGTGTCAGTGATAGCTTCAGCCTCCAATATGATGTTTCTTTCCTTGTCAATTTCTATCAATATAGTTTTAACTAGGATCTTGTCACCTATAACCATGTTTAAGCATGAAACATGGAAAACTAGGTGTACTCGCGAAGATGCAGGCAACTCCAATTTGTATGCCATAGTAAAAATATTTTGCAACACCTTATAAGGGCCATAGTACTTTGGTGATAATTTATTATCTTTCTTAGCTTCCTTGAGGGACATTTGTTTGTATGGTTGTAGTCTTAAAAATACCCAATCCCCTACTTCAAAAAATATTTCACTACGATGTTGATCTTCTTGTTGTTTCATGAGATGTTGTTCCATGGTCAGGATGTCCTTTAAGAGTTGGAGAAATTGTTGTTGATGCTCGATGTGATATTCCATTGCTTGAACCTTATATTTTTATTTTAGAGAAGAAGTGATGGACGGTGGGTGATATCCATAAAGCTCCATAAATGGTGTCATTTTTGTTGCAATATGAAAGGAAGTATTATACCACCATTCTTCCAAGGGTAACCACTTGAACCATTGTGTTTGTTTTTCATAGACAAAGCAACAAAGGTAGTCTTCCAGACATTTGTTCACTATCTCAGTTTGTCCATCAGATTGAGGATGATAAGATGAGCTATGAGCCAATTGAGTACCCAAACATGAAAATATTTTTTTCCAAAAATGTCCAGTGAAGATGGCATCTTTGTCACTTACAATAATCTTTGGGATTCCATGTAGCTTTTGAACTTTATCCATGAATGTGGTAGAAACTATATTGGCTTTGAAAGGATAAGAGAGTGCAAAAAAGTGTGTGTACTTGGTAATTCTATCAACAATAACCATGATGACACTCTTTTCTTCAGAATTTGGTAACCCTGTGATGAAATCCATGGAAACCTCCTCCCAACGCTGAATTGGAATGGTTAATGGTTGTAAAAGACCCAGGTTCTTAATTATTTCCACCTTATTTTGTTGAAAAACTGAGCATTCTACCACAAACATTTGAACATCAGTCTTAAGGCCATCCCAGAAAAAATTCCCTCTTGACCTTGTGATAGGTTTTCAAAAATACTGAGTGCCCTCCTACTAGAGAGGTGTGCAATTCCAAAAGTACCTTTTTTTTGAGTTGGGATTTCTTACATAAATATAAGCGATATTTGTACCATAGTGAATCATTTTTCCACATAAATGTATCAGATGCACCGGAATCCTGCTGCAACCTTTGAATGAGAGTCCACACTTCTTCATCATTATTCCATTCATCCCTTACTTATGTTATCCAATCAGGTTGGATGATAGAGATAGCACATATAAATGCCTCAACATCTTCATCCTTTCTTGAGAGTGCATCTTCCACAACATTTTGCTTCTCTTTTTTTGTAGATGATTTCAAAGTCAGAACCCAACATCTTGGTCACCCATTTGTGTTTCTCTTCTAAAGATAGTATTTGTTCCAAGAAGTATTTAAGATTGTCATGATCTGTTTTAACCTTGAAGTGCCTACCTATTAGGTAAGGGCACCATTGCTTCAATGCATGTACTATTTCCATCGTTTCCTTCTCATAAATGGGTTTGTGTAAGTCATTTCCCTTCAGTGGTTGACTTTCAAAAGCAAGGGTCCTTCCTTCTTGCATTATAACAACACCAATGCCATTTCCTGAGGCATCACATTCTACAATAAAGGTTTTTGTGAAGCCTAAGTGTGGTCAAGACATGAGCTTTTCACATTTCCTCTTTAAGTTGTTCAAAAGCTTGAGTTGCCTCTAGATTCCATGAAAATGCATCCTTCTTAGTTATTGTAGTTAAAGGTGTTGTTATTCTTCCATAGTTTCGAACAAACTTGCGGTAGTAACCTGTCAAACCCAAAAATCCTCTAAGATTATTCAATGTTTTGGGAATACTCCATTCCATCATGGCTTTAATCTTGCTATGGTATGCCTTGACACCTTCCTGATATGCAATATGACCCAAATACTCTACCTCCTTCACCCCAAAGAAACATTTGGACGGTTTGTCATATAGTTGTTTCTCCTTTAGTAGTTGTAGCACCCTGTCAACATGTCGAACATGATCTTCCCAAGACTTGCTATAGATTAGTATATCATCAAAAAATACTAACACAAATTTTTGAAGGGCTTGAAAATGGAATTCATCAACCCTTGGAATGTGGAAGGTTCATTCGTAAGGCCAAAAGGCATGACCGGAAATTCATACGGGCCTTCATGAGTTCTGAATGTTGTTTTTGGGATATTTTCTTCCTTCATTCTAACCTAATGATGCCCTGAATAGAGATCCAACTTTGTGAAGTAGATTTCTCCATGTAGTTCATCTAACAATTCATCAATTATAGGAATGGGAAACTTATCTTTAATGGTGATCTTGTTGAGCTCTCTATAATCTAGACACATATGCCATGAGCCATATTTCTTGAGTACCGCTACTACATGTGCAGAGTAATAACTTTGGATATGTCTAATAATGCCATCCTCTAACATTTCTTCAAACATGTGTTCAATTTCACTCTTCTAGGCATAAGGGTATATGTAAGGCCTAATGTTAGGAGGAACATTCCCAAGAATTAAGTGAATAGCATGATCATGATCATGAGTGGGTGGAAGACCTTTGGGAATATCTTCAAATAATTTGAAATGATTATCAATGATCCCTTGGAGATCTAGGGGAATATATGGCTTAGATTTTTGAACATCTAGTGAGCATAGTTGTACAATTACACCCTGATGCCCCTTTTTCAATAATGTTTTCATGCTATTAGAGCTTACCACCTTATTGGGTTTCCCTGTGATACCCCTTAACTCAAATTCCTTTCCTTCCAATGAAAATTTCATGAAAAGTTCTTGAAAATTAAAATCCATTGTTCCCAATGTTTGTAACCATTGGACCCCTAGTACAAAATCAGCACCACCCATGGGTATATCTATCATTGGAATATTCATTACATATTCCCCCATAGTAAGATTTATCTTATGGAATTTTCCTGAGCAATTGATATTTCCTCCATTTGCAATCATTACTTGAAACTTTGGTGTTGGATATATAAAGCAATTGAGAGCTTTGGCTAATTTATAATGAATGAAATTATGAGTACTACCAAAATCAATTAGCACTATTACCTTTTTCTTTTTTATATATCCTTCTATCTTGAGGGTTTGAGGAGTGATAATTCCATCCAATGCATGACATGATATGGTGGGAGTCATCTCTTCTGAAGAAATATGTTCTACATATTCATCTTGAGATGGTTCTTGTTCTTGTTCTTCTTCCTCTTCCCAATCTATGTAGAATAATTTATTTTCAGCACACTTATGTCCCTTATTGTACTTTTTGTCACAATTAAAGCATAAACCTTTTGCTTTAATTTCCTCCAATTGTTGAGGTTTCAAGCTTGTAGGTTGACTTGGTTTAGAATAAGGAACATTATTCTCCTGATAGATGTTATGGGTGGTCCTTCCAGTAGCCATAGCCATATTTTCACTTTCAACATTTCTCATCGCCCTAAACGCATTCTCCAATTATTTGGGTTCCCAAAGGAGAACCTCATGTTGAATGTTATCCTTTAAAGTTCCTATGAAGAAATCAATCAGGTGCTCATCTGGAATATATGTTACCTTTATATTCAATATTTGGAATTTCTCAATGTGCTCCACAACTGAACCCATTTGCTTGAGATTTATCAATTGGTTGAATAAGGTATTGCTTCTTGTATCATCATAGTGTGCTATCATTTCTTCCGTGAAAATTTTCCAAGTGACAAGCGATTTGCGAGAACAAAGCCATCGATACCACACAAACTGATTAGGTTCTAAATATAAGGATGCAATTCATACATTTTGTGTGTGTGTCACATCATGTGGATCAAATAATTTCTCCATCTAGAGTATCCATGTGATTGGATCCTTTCCATCAAACTTCCTCATATCAATCTTAGGAAAGTGGTTGGTATTCAACCCAAAGAAAGAGTTTCTCCAATCTTGATTCATCTTTCTTGTGTCCTCATCATTAATTTAATGGGATAAATTGTCACTTTCAGGTGGCCTCTCTATTAGAAAACATTTCAACCCTTCCATGATCTCCCATTTTAAGTCATCCATCTTAGTATCCATCATCCTTTGTAGTTCATCTTTTGTTACTGCCTTCTTTTGTAAAACATTTATTTCCTTGTGCATTTCTTCACCTTCATCGAGATTCCAACTAGGACTGTCTGAGGGATTATTTGGTGTAGAAGTTCCATTTTTTGGTGGTATGTTGGCCAAGTCTCACTACAAGGCAGGAATTCCTAATTGGCTTAGGAAGAGGTCCTCACAGACATGGGAGTGGTAGGTGCTATAGCTCTCTGATATACATGTGGGGTCCAACAATAGTACTCGGCCCAATATCGCAGGGCACTAACTAAGGAGGCTTGACCATGCCCTTAGTCATACTATCTGACTACCCAAGAGAGTGATCTCCCCAAGTGTTGTTCTCGGTGTACTATAGAAACAAGACAACCAAATGGTTTACTCAGTTGTTCTCAAGATTATAGGGGGTCTCCCGATATACACTAGGTACGTGGGAGCTCAAATCTGTAGTATTTTTTTCTATTGTGCAACTTTTCAAAAGGGGCCTTCCGATATACTCTAGGTACGTGGAAGAACCACACTGCCCCCAGGTTGTAGCACTGACAAGTAATGACAGCTCCTATGTTTAGAGACGTCAGAACACATTTGTACCTAAAAATCCCTAAGATTCTCCCAATTTTTTGTGATACTCCTTTTATCCCACTTTATTCCACTTTTTTGAATCACCCCAATTGGATCTTCTAGTCAAAAGATATACAAATTTCCAACAAAAAAAAATGCACCTTTTAAAACCTTGATTTGGAGATTGTTCTGCTAGCCGGCCTTTATTTTGTTTTAGCTCTGCAATTTCAGCCCTTATGAGTCTAAATTTTTTTCTCGAGGTATCCTGATTTTTCTTCTTTCCAAACCCATAGGTTAGACTAAGATTAGATTCGCCAAGAGAATTTTATGATAACTTTCCCAAAATGTGCTGATTTTTTTCCATTCCGGAGAGCGAAGTTGTATGGCCTACCATGTGTCACTGTCTTAACTTCAGAACTTGAAATTGGAACCATTAAAAATTCAGTCCATATCCTAACGAATGGAACATTTCTTACTCAAATTAGAGGTCTATAGCTTCAGATATAATAGTTTTCCCAAGAATAGTTGTTTTAACCTGAAATCTAGACCAACCAAAAACCCTAATTTCCTCAGAGAATAAATTTCAGAGTACAGTGAATCAAGGGATGAAATTTGTAAAAAATATAATGCATTATTCATCCTTTGTATTTTAAAAATTTTAGAACCTGAGACCAAGCAAAAACAAATTGGGAGGGAAAATTCCAAGAAGACATGTTTCATACTAATTTCAGGACTAGTCAAAAACCCTAACTTGAACATAATGTATCTCCAAAACTGTAACGAACCAAGATCTGAAATTTGGACCCAAGTTAGATATATATGTCTCCTCTACACCATATAAATTCCAGATCTAGAAACCTTCCAGAAAAGAAAAAAAAAATGTAGCAAAAATTCCAAGAAGACTTCTTTTGAAGAAGCCAGTCCTGAGGATTGTCTAGCTCTGATACCAAATGTTAAGAACCAAATATCAAAATAGCATAAAAACCTTAGAATAAATACTCCATGCCTTGAAAAAGAGATAATTTCAGATAATAATCCTCTTTGAGGGGGAAACCTCCTTACACATTACATGAATTCACAAATACAAGATGATTCCAAATGAAAAGGTCTCCTTGGTATATATAGGAGACTAGGAGGTATAATTACAACTAATGGACCCAAGCCGACATAAATAAAATAAAAATACTAATTTAATATTCCCCAATTAAGGGGTAATGTTCCACAATTTAGGGCTTAACACAAAAAAGCATCGGGACACCCCAAGGTGACACACTTGGGTGTATATAGTCTTTCGTCAAAAGTTATTCAAGGTACATTTTCAATTCCTTCAATGTTGGTGTGCCCATTCTATACGGATTCTTGGACATTGGGTAAGCTCCTGGCACCAAATCAATGTATAAATTAATGTCTCTCTTTCATGGAAGTCCTGGAATATTCCAAAATACATCTTCAAAATATTTCAAGATCGGATGGTCTTCAACAATTGGAATTTTATCTTTGGTTTCCTCTTCCATATGGGATGCAAAAATATAACACCCCTTCCTAAAAATCTTCTTCAATTGCATGGTTGAAATATATCAAACATATAAATTCATTGGAATACCTTGAACCTTCCCTTACTTCCCTTCCTCATCAATATAAGTGATTGTCTTTTTGTAGCAGTCTAGAATACCATGGTGCTTGTCCAACCAATCCATACCAATAAAATAGTCATGTGAACCCAATGGTATGATGTTTAAATCCACCCTTGTGTTGAGTACATTCATGTCTATTGGAAAATCTTTAAACAGCTCATTAATCCTTCTCTTAGCCCCCATGGATAGCTGAACCAATAAATATTTCTCATGTTTGCTTCTTTGCAAATGAAATATGTCAACAAGATCGGGATTTATTTAACTATGGCTAGCTCCATAATCAATCTTACCTTCTACTTCAATCATGGGGGATTGGTATTTTGCTTGCTTATTTTCAAAGGCTGCATAAATCATTGGCATGATTCTTCCCATGTCTTCAACTATATCAACCTCCTGAATATTGTGAACAATCCTCATATTTTCTCCTTTGTGAGAGAAATCCCTATACAAGCGTTCTCCCTCGCATCCCCAACATTTTATGGGTTGTTGTCTTGGAATTTTCCCAAAATAATATGTCATCCTAGGCTCATTCTAGGATGAATGCCCTTGTTGATATGCTTCATATGTTTTCCTATGAAAAGGTGGCTTAAAATATTTCTACCTTTTTTGCATCTTACCCTTCATCTTGTCATTCCAAGCTTTTTGTAAAATTGGTCTCCCTATGCTTTATTCATAAAGGTGTTTTTCTTCCTTATGGCCTCCTCCAAAGCCTAGGGTTATCATAATGTATCTTTTCATTGTAGAAGGTAGGTACCCCATTGAGGAACATTTGTATTTTGACTTTTTCATCCTTTATGAAGACAACATACTTCATAAATTCAAAGAATATCCTCTCATATTCCTCCATTTCCATGTTTCCCAATTTGAGTTCAAAAAACTCTTTCATCTTTTTATCGTAATAATGCTCTGGAAAATATTCATACTGGAAATATCCCCTAAATTGTCTCCATGATACCTTCTTCTTATCAAGGTGCTTGGACTTCTTAAGTTGATCCTGCCACATGGATTCTTTTCTTTGAAGGTGGTAGGTTGAAATTTTTGTTTCTACATTTGATGGGTAATCATGTGGCTAGAAATATTTTCTCATTCCCAATAGTGAGGGTTTTTCCTCTTCTCCCTTTTTATTCCCTCCATAAAAATTTGGTGGCTTGAGTTTCATAAGCTCTCCTTGCAAAATATTTGACTTTGGCCTTCTCCTCTACCTTCTGATAGGAGACACACTTGAGTTGCTCTATGGACCTAAATATCCATGAGATATTATAGTTTACCACCATAGGGAGTGACTATGCTTACTCACACTCCTTGACTTCTTGTCATCCTTGTGATCATCCCTTCTACCATGGGATCTGGATGTTACTAGTTGTCTAGAAATAGTTGCATGATTTGAGCCAGAGTCCTTGTTGACTTGTCTATGCAACATATTCAAACTTTGAAGCATCTCCTCCTGATATTTTATCCTCCTTTCATTATCTTCCCTATATCTCTACACTTCTCTCTACAGTCTTCTCATAGTTTTAGCCATCTCCATAGGCTCCACCTTGTTTCTTCTTCCATTGGACTCAGTCTCAACATTTCTCATGCTGACATATAATCCTTTGACCTCATATCCATGACATGTTAGCATCTTGGTAATCCTCCATATATCTAGTTCTCATATAAGAACCAAATCTTCTTTCCTATACCTCTAATTCTACAAGAAATATGCATGTAATAATTATCATTAGAAATCATGCATATTGAAAAAACTTTCATCAATTAGATTACGGATCATTATTCATATCAGTGTATAAAGAAATAAAAATGAACTTGAGAAAAATTATAATTATTTAGATCCATTCCTCTATGAATCATCTTTTTGATGAATGTACGCATGCCTCATTCTGAGTTATAAGAAAAAAGTTACAACCTTCTCAAGTTGCAATTTCCACTCACTTGTGCTCTATTTTTAGTGTTGCATTTTTTCTAAGAAATTGTAGTGCTCAAATCAAAAAATTTGGTTCATAGATGGTATCTCCTCCTCAATAAATTTCCATTGACTTCTCATTTTCCCAAGTCCAAGCTGATAGTTATGGTCTGCAAAAGTTTAGATTGTTTTCCCATTTTTACCCCTTACTATTGTAGGTGTCTTCTCTCCCATCCTATACAACTTCAGGTACCCAGATTCCAAATATGGTTCTATGTTTATATTCTATGTTCCATGATATTTTCACATACTTCTCATGTGTCCTAAACTGACTTCTAAGCGAGGATTTATGCCCTTTGGAAGTAAACTAGTATCTAATTTATACCATGTACTATTTTAGTTGTAATTTCCTCATACTAGCTATGTTTTGGGCTTAGAGTATCTCGTTGGAAAGCTCTTACCAAGTTCTTTCATTCTAGTAGAGACTATTTATATCAAGTGTACACATAGTTCTCTCTATTTTGACTACATGAAAATGTTGTTTAGGCACTAAAAATGCCTCCGCAAGTTGATGGCCTTCCAAATCTAAAAGTTTTTGTAGAAATTGACTAATTTATTGTCGTAACATGTTGTTAATATGACATGTGCTTGTCCTTGGAAATATTGATAACATGGCATGGCACATGTCTATTGAGTCCACATGTCATCCATTGATTCATCCATTTCATCATCCATCGTTCTCCTCCATTAGACATTGACCAAACCTTATGCAAGCATGTTGGGCTCTCCTTTGTGGACTATTCCCATTGGAGTGTCAAATAACACGTTATAAAGGTTTTCACACAACCCACAAGCCTATCAGACTCTTCCTCATGGTATTTTCCATCGGGGTGGTAAATTAACATTGTATCATTCTTTTTTTGTATCCCACAACTCACAAGCCTATCTAAAAAACTCTTTGCATAATTTTCCCCATGGAGTGTCAAGTTAACATTTTATTAGGATTTTCCATGACCCATATCCCATAAGCCTATTGGGATTAGATTCATGGACTTTACCCATGGAGTGATGAATTAACTAGGTATATTGGCCTTCCCGTAGCCCGCAAGCCTATTGGGAATATATTCACGGACTCTTCCCCGCGGAGTGTCAAGTTAACATATTATTAACATTTTTCGCAACCCACAGTCTGCAAGCCTATCAGGCTTAAATTCACAAACTTTTCCCACTAATAAACCCATAAAAATGTTATGATGTCATTAATTTAAATACAATGCCTCATGCTAAAAAATACCATGTGTTTGACAACTATAATTTAAAAAAATGAATGCATCTAAATAAACATACACACAACCACATGTAATTTCCCAAAAACACATATTTTATTCATAGAAATATAAACCCATAATATAACTCAGATACAAGATAAAAACACTATCTTTTAATAACAGTTGTGAAACTAGTTGCAGAGGATGGACGTTCGACCTAACCATAGACTTTCTATTCCAAATATCAACAGCAAGTCACCCCTAAGTTGGGGCTAGGAATCCACAAAAGGGGGTGTCTCTCCATTTTCCACTCACAACACAATATTTCCACAGTCAACTAATTTTTCCTACAGTGATCTCGATTCCTCCAACTCTCTTCCTCTCAACCTGCCTGACCCAAGGAATGTATCCCCTTCTTGGTCATAGTACCTTAGGTTGTAACATTCTTTTATCAAGGCTTGTAACACAGGTTGACTAGTAATATCTCTATTGGGGGCTCTAGGGATGTCAATTGCTAGGAAAATACCAGCAATAATCTTACTACTCTAGTGAAACTCTCCACGAGGAGTTCACTCTACAGGTCTAACAACTTGCCTCTCCTATTCAATATTCAATATTCAATAGATCCAAACAACTTGCTTCTTCAGTATTCAATAGATCCAAACAACTACTAACATGTACACCATTGTTTCCTCCAAGCTCCAGTACTATGTTCCTTATTGTTGTCCCAAAATATTCCTGTAAAAACTACCCTCTTTTCCCATATGAATTCCCTTTCTTTCCCCTTCTTGCTTGACTCACACTATTCCCTAAGATGATTGTACTCGGTTCTGACTCTCACTAACTAAGGGATGTGACTCTCACACCCACCCTCTTACAAGTATTCAATGATTGGTATCTTCTACACTCAAGGGAAAAATTATAAGGTTCACTCATAACATTAAAATCAAGAAAAAATTTGGGATTTAAACTCATGAATAAAAACCCCCTTTTAGAACCCTCCTCTCTTGTGGATAACTCAGTCCCCATATCTTTTTCCATGTCCAGCCATAGCTGGAATCACATTTTATTTATTATTTTTGGATATATAAGTTCACATATCACATTACTTGGCCCACAACCACATATAATATTTACATTATACAAATTACTAAGTTGGGGGTTATAGCAAGGATGTTACATTTTCGATGTTGGATTTGATCTAGAACCTATACTTTTCAATCTTTGTAGTCAACATAAATTTCCTATTTTGATGAAAAGAGGGAGTGCTTCTTTTATTTATGAATAAATTTGTGTATCACTTGTTTTTGGAATATGATATACTACATCTGCAAATAAGGTTTTTAGTTCATGGCCTGAAGCATAAAATTCTGCAATAGAAATTCTTCAGGTTGTAGTAGAAAATGCAATAAAAATTGTAGCTAGATATCTAAGAGCTACAAGCTGAAAGATTATTTTTGTATGAAGTCCTAGTTGTAATCGTGTGTGCAGTCTCAGAAATCAATCTCTTTGGAAAGTGAAAATACTTTATTTTAACGCGAACTTATGTAGCATCTGCAACTCACTCTTGGAAAAATTATTTCTATAGCATGAAATCATTGAATTTGCAATAGAAGTCCAATTTGGTAGCAAGTCAATGACAATCATGATTGGCTCCAAAAAGTGACTCTAAAGCTATCCTCTGAACTTCAAGGATAGAAATATAAACTCAAACTGAGTGTGTGAGTATGATCATAGGATTCTATATTATATTTCTTATGAAATGGAACTATGGATTGCAACAACTTGAAAAAGTTGGAATCAGATAGAACATCCATGGAAATCATCATTTTTTTCTTTCTACAAACCTTGTCTTCCAACAAGCATATTTTCAATCAAAGTTTTTCCAACTACACCTTTAGGGGTTTTCACAATCAAAGTTTATTTGGCCAAGTGATTCCATTCGGAGACTAGTTTTTTAGCATCACATGGTCTAGCAATGCCTGAGAACACATTTTCACTACTAGAATTATTTTCTATTTTTATTTGATGAAAGGCAGTTAACTCGACTTGTAAGTGGGATGAGTTACTTTATTTTTGGGTTACAAGTGGGTTGAGTAGGAATTCAATGAAGTTTTTTGTGGAGGATTCTTTGAGGGCAGTTGGGGGTGTTGTGGAGCTGAATTTTGGTGGGTTGGCTATTGGGTTATGTGTTCAAATGGAGAAAATAAGTAGGTTGAAGTTGTGATTTGGTAGAAATGGTTACATAAATAATGTTCTAATGAAGCTCTGAGAAAAATTTGTGTCTTCAATGCCAACCACATACAAAAATGAAACTTCATTGACTTCATCATGCACTTTTATTCTAATAATCTTTGAGGTAGAGGGAAGAAAGTGCATTGGCATACCATAGTTATAGCTCAATAGAGGATATTAGGACTTCTTAATGTTCTATTATTCAACAATATTATAATTACTGATGTAGAAATGGGACTTGACTTATATATTACTTGTCTTCAATTAATCTCCAAATTAATTAATTATTTTTCATGTTCTCTATCCATATGAAAAGTCTTGGTGTTGTTGGTCAGTAGCCAGAACACTTATGTAGCACACTCATAGGAACTTGAACTTAGAACATGGCTCATTCAAATAATTTTCATCACATGAAGTTGCACTTTCTTTCATTTGGATGACTTGGTGACATGCCCCCTTTGTAGGCATTGGTCTTCAAGAATCACTCCCAAGAGCTCATTGATCTCTTGGTGACCTACAAAAAAAAAATTAGAATGTTCCCTGCAACACAAGGTGACATTATGGAAATAAAATTGACTTTCTTCTTACAATAAACATAAAAAAAAAACCTCTTAGAGGATTCATTAAAAAATTTCATTGTTTCCTGCTAGGGAGTGGTGATCAACTTAGACTACCCAACAATGTTTCAATGATAATTTTTTCTCTTGACGACTAGTTGAAGTGCTTCCAAAGCCAAACTAAAGTAGATTCATAAAGTTATATCCAGTATAAATAGCTTTTCAAAGTTCCTTGAAATGATAAACATGTTTAGGAATAGCCTGTATTATAGAGTTGTTTTCAATTTTCATCCTAGACCAACAGTCATGATTTTAGGTACAACTTTTTTGTTTGATGATAGATTGGCATTTTTCCAATTGGAGATGAGAATGTATTCATATAGATATTTCCAGTAGAATCAGGTTTTGTAAACACGAAAGTTTGATTGGTCAAATGTACAAATGAATAGCCTAGGAAATAGAGTTTTAGTAGTGAAGATTTAGGATAGGTAATTAATAATTAGGGAATAAATTTCTCATACGATATTGAAATGAAGTTATTCAAGTTGGGTTGTAAACTATATTCAAATGAGAATGTAACCTAGAAACAATTTCGAAATATATGTTCATTAGTTTTATAAAAAATTGAATATCCCAACTTTGTTCTATGTAAGGTAATTGATCCTTAATGCCTCAAGAATATGATAAGAAATTTGTTTCTCCAAAATTATAATTTGGGTATGTGAGATGTTTCATAAGCCTATAGTTTTCAGTGTAAGGCATCTCCATACCAAAAATTACAAATACCCATTTCTGAGGTTTGTGATAAGACCTACACACGATCTATAGAAAATGCAAAAAAAACACCTACATGTGTTCTGTAGCAACTTGCTACAAATATAAAAATGATATAACCCTCAAAATATGATCTCAGTATCTTTGAATTTTTTTCTGTGTGTTATTTTCAATGTGATTCTCCATTTTAACAAAAATCCCATTCACCCAAATTACCAATTGTGATTTATGAAATAAAATTTATTGTAGGTTAAATTTCATTGCATGTGGTTCAAACCTTGGTAGGACATAATGAAAACCTGACATAACCACCATGGAGACTCCAGAGAGTCCACAAAGTGTCTCATTATCTAAGATATGAAATTGATTTGAAAATAGAAGTGATGTTGTTTTTATTGAAATCCATAACTTAAGGAAAGTCTTATAAATTTTGTAAATGCAATCATTGCATAACATACATTCTTGAAATGAATTTCCCTTAACTCAATCTCTAGTGGAACCCTTAAAACACTAGTTCTTTCTTTCTGTTACCCCATCTCACTTAGGGGTAACTAGAGGAGATCATTCGCCATGATCATCCACATTGCATATAGTGATCCTATAGATGTTGATCATCATTCTCCATAGACAGTAGTCCCTTATATGCTTCCCACCTCATTATAGCTTGGATATTTCACTTTATTAGTAGGTTCATCTCATTATGGTGGTCCACTATACATGATGTACATTAGTCATTGTTTAGTATAAAGTGTTACATTTAATGCATTAGGCATTTAGGTGAGGATTGTGGGTTGAAGTCAGATAATGAATCGTGATGCTTGAAAGTTATGCGTTTTTCTTTGTTTCACCTTGGTGGCCATCATATGTGTCCTATTCCAGTGGTGTCACTCTTGGGGAATAGGGGTATTACTTGTAACTTTACCCAGCTTAAGAAAGGAACATTACATGCGGAAACACACATAAATTTGAAAAACTATCTGATAATAATTTCATGTAGCTTACCAGCTACAAGAAGACACATATGTTTAAATATTTTTGGTTATCCAAAACTATATGTAGCTACATATTGTTGAAACCACATGAATGCCGTGAATAAACTCATCTGCAACATCATATAAATCATTCCCATTCAAAAAGTAAAATACACAGTGGTAAAACTCATAAATTGACTCAGAAAATAGATAAATAGTTGTGCAACCAACTGCTTGGGATGGATGTTCCACCCAACCATAGAATTTTTGTTCTAGATATCAAAAACAAGCCACCCTCGAGTTGGGGATAGGAATGCATAAGAAAATGGGGTCTCTCATTGTCCACTCACAGCTTAGATATACCACAACCCATTAGAATTCTCCTACATCTACCCCAAATTCCACCAGTTCTCTTCCTCTTGACCTGCCCAACCCAAGGAATGTGCCCATTCACTACTCTCATTCCATCAATCTGCACCATTTGTTTATCCGGGTCTCTCTGGCATAGGTATCTAGGAATATCACTATTGGGAACTCAAAGGAACTCACTGCTAGGAAAAACTACCAGGAAAAAAATAGAAATCACATGTTGTTATAGTGCACCTCACACAAGAGTTCACTCTTCATACTTAAAAACATATCTCTTCAATATTTAGTTTCAAAAATGCTCCAGAATTCTCCCTCCATTGTTTCTCTAGCTCTAGTGCTCTTTTTTGTTGTTCTATGCTTGTTGTTTATGCAAAAACATGCATGTAAAAATTGCCCTCTTTGGTCATATGAATTTCCTTTTCCCCCAAGCCAGTTGACTGCTCACCCTTTCCAATGTTTATTTTACTTTAGCCCCATTCTCCCAATAACTATGGGATGTGAAGTTTTACACCCACCCTCGTACAGGAGTTTAATGATTGGCTTTGGGAACACTCAATCAACAAAATAGAAGGTTATCCCCAATGATAATAAAATTTAGGAAAATGGGTTTGAATTAATACCCATAAATAATTTCCCCCTTGGACCCCTCTTAGACACTCCCTTCTCTTATAGAAAAAATCATCTCTCATCTTTGTCCATGTCCCCTAGTAGCTAGTATCACACATTATTTATTCAAAAATTCAAAAATACAATTTGCATATTACATCGCTTGGCCATGGCCACATTCATATCTACATTATGCATTAATTAAATTGGGGATTACAGTAGGGATGTTAAATTACTAGGAGGCTTTGATAGGGGTAATGTACTACTCCCTTTCATAGTTAACATTTTCCATCCATTTTCCTCTCGTTGTCCTATCTTCTGGAAATGGTTGTTACATGTATCCCAAAAAGGTTTGTGCCTTCACACTCATCCAAAACTATAGTGACTAGCTTCTATAGATTCCATCTACATAATGACTTCACTCTACCTACTAAATAACCTAATGCATCAATAAACACCCTTATTCCGAAAGGGAAAATCTTTGTGTGGTTGGCATTTCGTTCAGTATTTCAAAGTCTCCAGTGCTAGTAAAGTTTGGGAGGACTTATCCACTACTATATTGAATGTAAAGTGTAAACTACGGAATCCATGAATGTTAAATATGAAATGAAATTGTAGAAAGTAAATTTCTAAGCTACAGAATTGAAATGAACATGTACTCTAACAAAACACAAAAACTACCTACATATCCACATCTCTTGTTCTCTAGAGTGGGGCCCCTGTACAAAACAGGATGTTGGGATCTACTATAGCAATAAACTTGAATTACAACGTAGATAGTCTCATAGTGGACATCATGGAATTTGCATAACTGAGTTTTAAAGGATCTCTATTTTATTCTAGAAATCACCAACTTATATCTTGTAAATCATCCCTCTAGTATAAGTGTTGGCCCCCTTATTTATAGAGTTCTAGACATATTTTATGTTAAATTTAATAAAACAAAAACAAAATGAAGTTTTCAACTAAATCCCAAATTCAAGGAATGATCCCTTAAATCGATTACATGATTGGTTGAAAGTGGCCAGAGAGACCACAATCTTGATGGGGAATGCAACCTACTTATTAATGGAGATTTGAATGCCTTTAACCAACAATTAAAACTTGTTCCTGGATCATTTCATTTGTATTTATCAATTCTTGGAGACTAGGGTGAATCAACTTCCTGGGGCACGTGGATCTATAGTAGTGGCTAGGGCGCATAGATCTATAGCAATAATTCTGAATTTGAGGGAGGATTCGACCCTTGGATTCTTACGCACAAATCTTCTCTTTGTATTTACATGCTTTGTTTGATATTCCATTGAATTCTCTCTTGATTTCACCCCCAATCTAGTAAATGTGTTGTTGGTATATGTTGACAAGTCCAAATGACCTGTCAATTAGGTAAGGGAAAATGCCCGATGACAGGTCCCAATTAGACCCTCTCTCATTTGGGATGGCAAGTTCTGGCCAGTATGTGGGTTTGGTTGCCACTTAATAGTATTCAAATTCAATCTTGGGGACATGTCGCCCTCCAAATAATTCTAACTAATCCCAAATCTAATCTACTCAAAACAAATGCAAACTATCTATTCTAATCTAAAACATCCTATCATGATCAAGAGAAAATATAACAAGAAAGACACATCATGAAATAATATCATTAATTGCAGAAATAATTCATGTCAATCAGAAATATGTTAAAACAATAAGGTTACAAATTAAATCACAAATAGTTGTAGAAAGAACCTATAACATTACCATTGTATCTATTAGAAATCATAAAATCATAAGCATATCAAACATGGGTAATTTTAAGAACTCCCCATAAATTTATATGTATAATAAATGGGTGAATTCCCATGATACGTAGGAAAATTTGAAAGTTATTTTATCAATAATATAATATGTATATATATAAATTTTTGGCTAATCTTTTACTATTTTATAAAATCTTGGTGAATCTTTCACTAAATTATAAAACCTTGTAAAGTCTTAGTGAATTTTTCATAAAGTATAAAACCATATATAATAATAGGAAAATGTATTCATTAAACTGTAATATACTCATTTTACATATTTGGAAAAAGAAACATAATTTTTCCATCCTCTAGACAATGCTACAAGCATCGGGGTTTGTATTTGTTAAGGTTCTCACTGTACACTCTTGCATATCCCTCTATAATGTTTGATGATATTTCACCACAAAGATCATATGTGTTGATCTTGACTATCACTTATGTCATGAGGATACTATCATTGAGTTTTCATTAGCATAGAACCATCATAAACCTGGTTATATCAAGCATTGAGAGGGATCAACCATTATGTTAATAAGGGTTAACCACCTATGTGGATTAATCCATGCGCAAGGATTGTGCTTGATTGAATCCTAGCTACTAATTCATATGAAGGGCATACCCACCATATATATAAAGCATTTAAAATTTAGAAGAATTTTATTGTTTTTTTGTTAAAAGGAGACAAGTAAGAAAAAAACAATTATGATGACAAGTCAAAAACGTGGATGGAGTAAGGAGAAGAAGAAAATCGCTATACATATTTTAAGGGTGTTTTTTGAGATCAACAATTGAATCTATTATCTACCTTCACTTCTTACATTCATTACTCTCTTCTACATTGGAGTGAATACTTCAATGATTATTGTTTTTATATTTTTCTTATGCACTATTAGCTTACTCTTTTCTATTTACCCAACATCCTAAGCACTTGGAAAAGAAGAAGGACCACCAGAAATGAGTCATATTTTTAATACCATTACGGATGGGGTAAAAGGTTTAGATAGGACTCAATATTATATGAATTCAAAAATGGCAATTTTGTTTCGATTTGTGATTCTAGGTATATATCTATTTCAAAATACAACTCAGCAAAAATAATTTGGAGTTGAATGGTCAAATTCAGCATACATCAATATAATATCATTCATTCTCAGAATCTTGTTCATGTATTGCAGGATATGATGGCATGTGGGTTAATAGGCATGCACATGCTAGAGTTTTATGTGCTTCTATATGGTCAACAAGAGTATGAACTTTACAGGCGGCTAATTGTGTTGGTGGCCTCTCAGTTATTGAATTAGTGAGTTAGAAATCATGAACTAGAAATTGCCACAAAAGTACATTTTTTGTCACTTACCAAGATAACATAAAACACTTGAACTAGAATTTGGACTAGATGATAAACCATAATTAGGCTACACCACAAAGAATGGATTGGGATTTAGCTTCAAATATATGATCATTTGATGTAGCTAAATGTGAATATAGAATGAAATGTCCTATGATATCAATGTTATGTGATCGATATGAGATGTGTTTTGTAAATAATTGGAAATTGGTTGTTATGATTACTTAAATAAACCTATATATATATAGTAATAATGACCACAACAATTAATAAATCTTCACTTATGTTTGAAAAATCCCACAAGCGAGTAACTCTAGGTTTGGTCCATAGGTTGGCACCTAAATTCTTATGTAACTCGGTTATTACGAATATAAGTCTCCAAAGTATGTAGTCGGTTGCTCTTATTTTGAGTACTTTTGCAATTCTCTTGGCATATAAAGATGGTCCAATCTGGATAACCATGGATAATTGTGGATCTTTTAAGAGTGAAGGCAGAATGAATTTTTATGTTCAAATCAAAGGATATACTTATTGGTTTGTTGATGTAGATTTTGAGCTCCATGGTTTGGATTTTTTTTGCATTCTACTTGGTAGAGTTTTCCTTAGAGGCTATCATATTTACTGACATCCTTGCAGAATTACAACTCCCCTTTTAGGAGCTTCAAGTATGTATTCTACAACACTAGCAATTGCACTTGCCACCAATTATATTCCATCCATGTGTGAAGGTTATTGCATTTTAGTTTTAACACCTGCAATATGAGTGGGAATTAGAAATGTTTTGATTTGCAAAGACCCTGAAACCATTTTTTATATTCCATATAAATCCAGTAAAGAGGTTGAATTAATATTGTTGTTTCATAATGAAGAGACCATTTCTTGTAAACTTTTAAACAAATTTGGTCCATTTTTTATTTCTTTCAGTGGACAGAGTCTACATGGTTGTTTTCTCCCACTAACAAATTTCTTCACAATCAAACGAAGGGTTTGAGATTTTTATGTTTGTAGCTGGAAAGGTGCTATTGCATATTTATACTTGTGTGGAGTATGAGGAAAAACAATTAGCCCGAAGGAATGCGACATTCTAAATATATGGAAGTATAGACTAGAATTATTGTAAAATACAGTGTTGTAAAAGTTTATGTACCTAATTTGAATATGTATATGCTTATATACTTTATACAAGGATGAAGGATACCATGTTTATATTATCAATAATAAACAATAACGATATTGTCATATTTTTCTATAGCTATATAATTTTTCATCTCTTCTAGTGAGTGATGCAAACATGTTCAACTTCCTTTCTTGGGTGTTCAGTTTCAAATTTAATGAGAAAGGTTTAGTATACATAGAAAACAATGAGGCAAGATTGTGTGTTTATGACTTAAAATGTAGGTTGAGAAGACATTCACTACATTGATCGGTATGTTTGTTACAATAGTATAACTTAATAAGCATAATTGGGCATGGAGTTAATCTCTAGTGATTATTCATTTTTGATATATGACGACATGGTCCTCACTATATGATGGATGCTAGAGTGGAGAAGGCTTATTCTTGGCTTGGATAAATTGTTGGCCATAATATTTACTTTCTTTTCATAGTTTGGAATTTGTGATTGCTTTAAAAGACAAAAAAATACATTTTTTGTTGGGAATATTTAAGAGCAAAAAGATTCATGTATACTTATCCCAATTAGGTGAATACATGTCATTTTGGTCAAATGAAAAATATGGAAAACAATTCAAGAGAGGTAAGGTGTACATCACTTTAAACTGACTCTTCTTACCTTGTTCAAGGGCCAATAAATCAGAACACGTAGGCAGAGCACTAAACATAGTGACTAAGTTAGGTTTTGTGTCATGGACTTGCATTTCATTGAAGAATTCCAAGGCTTCATGGGGGTGGCCATACTTATTGCATAACCATGGATATTCTTACCTTGTTTTAAATCCGATAGATTAGCACACATGAAAAACACTAAACATGGTGATTGAGTTAGGTTTTACACCATTGACTTGCATTTCATTGAAAAACACCAAGGCTTCATGGGTTTGGCCATTCTTATTGCATAACCATGGATATGCTTACCTTGTTCTAGAGCCAATACATTAGCATGCATAGGCAAAACACTAACTAAAGAGTTGGGTATCATCTACAGTTAAATATGACTACATAGTTCAACTAGACACACCATTCCAGGATTCAATTACCATTTTTTATACAGTGTGAGTTCGAGAACCTTAGAAAATAAAATATCCCATTGGACATTCATAGTTATTTTCAAAAAGCTATAGATTATATTTTCAATACCCTCCAAATATTGTAGTCCATTTAAGGAGCTATAGTGTCTTACATAGTTCCTATATGGTATCATTGAGTTTTTAGCAACATAGATCCATTCATAATCAAGGATCCATTTGTAGTAAACTTTTATACAAATTTGGTCCATTTTTTATTTCTTTCAATGGATAGAGTCTACATGATTGTTTTCTCCCACTAATAAATTTATTCACAATCAAACAAAGGGTTTGAACTTTTCATGTTTGTGCTTGGAATGGTGTTATTGCGTGCGAAGTATGAGGGAAAAAAATTTCTTGAAGGAATGCAACATTCTAAATGTATGGTAATATAGACTAGAATTATTGTAAAATACAGTGTTGTAAAAGTTTGTGTACATGATTTGAATATGTATATAATTTATACAAGGATGATGGAGACCATATTCATATTCTCAATGATAAGCAGTAATAATATTGTTGTATTTTTCTATATCTATAGAATTTTTCATCTCTTCTTGTGAGTGATGCAAACATGTCCAACTTCTTTTCTTGGGTGTTCAGTTTCAAATTTAATGAGCAAGGTTTAGTATACATAGAAAACAATGAGGCAATATTGTGTGTTTATGAATTAAAATGTAGGTTAAGAAGACATTCACTACCTTGATTGGTATTTTTGTTACAATAGTATAACTTAATAACAATAATTGGGCATGGAGATAATATCTATGGATTATTCATTTTGAGATATCAAAACATGGTCCTAACTGTATGATGGATGTTGGAATGGAGAAGGATTATTCTTGGCTTGGATAAATTGTTGGCCATAATACTCACCTACTTTTCATAGCTTGAAATTTCTTATTGCTTTAAAAGATGAAAACTACATTTTTTATTGGTAATAGTTAAGAGCACACACTTATCCTAGTTAGGTGAATACATGTCATTTTGAATAAATGCAGAAAATGGAAGTCAATGCAAGAGAGGTAAGGTGGAAATCACTTTAAATTGGCTCTTCTTACTGTGTTATAGGGCTAATAAATCAGTACACACATGCAGAGCACTAAACATGGTGACTAAGTTAGGTTGTGTCATGGACTTGCATTTCATTGAAGAATGTCAAAGCTTCATGGGGGTGGTCATTCTTATTTCATAATCGTGGATCTTCTTACCTTGTTTTAGAGCTAATAAATTAACACACATGCAAAACACTAAACATGGTGAATGAGTTGGGTTTTACACCATTGACTTGCATTTCATTGAAAAACACCAAGGTTTCATGGGTATGGGTATTCTTATTGCACAACCATGGATATGCTCACCTTGTTCTAGAGCCAATAAATCAACATGCACAAAAAAATAAAAAAAATGGGGATCATCTACAGTTAAACATGACTACATAGTCCAGCTAGGCACGCCATTCCATGATTCAATTACCATTTTTTATACAGTGTGATTTCAAGAACCTTAGAAAAGAAAATATCACATTGGGAATTCATATATATTTTCGAAAATATATAGATTATATTTGCAATACCCTCCAAATATTGCAGTCCATTTAAGGAACTGCAATGTCTTACATAGTGCCTATATGGTATCATTTTATTTTCTTTAATTGAGTTAACCAATAGAATGCAAGCATGCCTAGGAAGAAACCTAACATTAATTTAATTGGTATTTTGATAATTATATTCTATGAAATATTAATCTATGCAAATTTTGTGAAGCAATTTGTTTTAAGAACTCATCTAAAACACTAGAATCCACTTTTACCAAAGTGGTCTCTATCATGGTGTTTTTTGAGTTAGTGGCAATAGAAGGTGGCCTTGCTTATCGGTGATTTTGGACAAGTGATTGTACCTTTGCTAAGACCTCATCCTTCTTTGCTAACTCCTATTGCAGATGTTCCATCATCTGAGTGAGTTTATCTTCTTTCCATCTATCCAACTGAATGACCTTCTCACCAAGGTCTACAAGCTATGCTATGTGTTTTTCCCAATATATCACGGCTTGGTGATGGTATCTTCGTTTTCTTAAAACTTCTTATTGAAAAATGAAAAAACAATTGGCAAAGGTCTTAAGGTTCTTCTACATCTCCACCATCCTCTTGTTGAACATCTTGACCTACTCTTTCAATTTATCATTCTCTTCTTGAATCTAAGCATTGTTGGCCCTTAAGTCTTCTTGTTATCATAGGATTTGTACTTGTGCAAAGCCCACTAAAAGATCCCCAAATATTGGGTAACAATGGAAGAAAATACCATTGTTACCTTAGTAGGATCTTCCCTCTTTTTAGTGATGGAAGAGGTCCACCACAAGGGAGGCTTCCTTGCTGACCTCAAGGGATCAAATAGAAATTTTAGTAGCCAATCCTACCAACCCCTATCTTGATCACCAAATGGTTGGTCTAGGTTAGGGAAAGAGAATAGGTTTGAACATTATTTGGCACCTTCCTGGAACAAGAACACTTTGCAACATATATATAACAACTTCCAAGCTAAAGTATGCAATAGAGACCTATTTTAGACACTCTACAAGTTAGATTGATATGGTTATCACAAATTGCAGCAGTAAATCAGTCTTATAACAGCAATAATTAATTTGTAATAACAACATTAATTAGTTCTCATAAATACCACAATTCACCATGAAAATTAAGCATACAACTAATAGAACATTATCCAATTGTTAGAGGTAATTTATAAGTGGGTTAGGCCACCTTTATATGAGTGTATGCAACAATTTATTGTGAGTTTATATGGTTGTAGAAAACTTTTATAATAGCAGCAAGAAATATGGTGAGTTTTCTAGGGTTAGATTTAGAATAGTCAGTAGAATGCTTGAGAGTTTTGAGAGAGAGGTTTTATCAATCAATTCACCACAAGAGTTGATTTAATATTAGTTCCTTTATAGGGTTATGGAGTCTCAAATACAACTGAGCTTGAAGATTGATCTACTTGAAACCAAGTTGTGGGATCTAAATCTTAAGGTGCAAGCAAATTTGGGCCTTAGGATTTAGATATTGAGTAGAAGGAAGTCTAGAGTGAAAGCACATTTAGGCCCTAGAAATTGTTCCTCCCTTATTGTAGCTTCAACTAGGTCAAAGATCAATTATCTAGGGATAAAATCCTAAAGTGATAGAACTTTAGGGATTTAGGGTTCTAACCCTAGCAAGGCTAATTAATCAATTTTAGACAAATAAGACCTTGTGATAGGAAGAATCACTTATGTTCCTCTCTTAGGGTTTCAATAAATAAGACTTATTGCAACAAAACGACAATTTCACCATAAACATCAATAGCATAAACAAGAATTGCAGAAATTTACTTACTTCATCCAAAAAACCAAGAGAATTTCACCCTAATTGCAGAAATATCCATCCAAAATCAGGAAACCATCCATAAAATATATTTTCTAAGCATAGTGCATAAGAGAGAAAGAGCTAGTAACCCTTAAGAGCCAAAAATTTCAGGAGTATCACCTCGCAATGGTGAGGAATGATGATGATAAAAATGAAAGTGAGGGTATCCTTTTTATATGAGGATACCCTAACACATTTGTCCACATAACATAACATAACAATGTTTTAAGTGGGCCCTAACCCTCATTTAACCCTTTAAAAATACTAAAATGCATAAAATAAATCACAAGAGTCCACATGTGTGAGACGTCAAGCCCTCTTTGACAAGGAAGATTCCTCCAAATTCCATGTGGCACCAATACAAAGAAAGGTGGGAGAAAGAGATGCCTCTCTTCAACCCAAGTAATGCCAACCATCCATGTGTGCACCAAACCCTAATTGTGTCATACCCTAGAAGGTGACATCATCCCCAAAATAGGGTTAACATCCAAGATCTAGGTGTTGTGTCTAGGTTCTGGGGAACTGCATCTTTAATTTTTCATGTCTTTGATTTTCTATTGTTGCAACATCCTTAATCTTGGTGAATAATGGGATTTGGGGTACTCTACCCATCCCATGGGATTCCATCCCATACATGTGCCATCATGACTGAATCTGTTGATACCAAGTCGATATGTCCATTGCTCAAGGTTCTGAGGATGTGAGAGTTGATGTCTGAGGGGGGTGAGTCAGTGGATGACTTAGTGCTCTCCATCACATGTGCCAAGGTCCTGTGAATAAAGGCACAACATCCTGGGTAAGCCTAGGATGTCCCTCAAGGAACCATGCCAAGGCCATAGAAAACAAACCAAAGTGTAAAACAAGGTTAGCTAAGGTTCATAAGAAACATTAGTCCTTAAAGCATGCAAAATAAACTACAACTTAAGATATAATCTATGTAATACAATTCACCTCAATATCACCTTCAAGCATCACACCAGTCAAGTACCCCATATGAGTTGACAATTTTAAGTATGGGAGGGCCTTCATCCAACCCTATTAGGTATGCCACCTAGACAAGAAATAAAATAACTCAGGTAGAGGGATAGGTCTTAAGAGTAACAGGAAACAAAGAATCCATTCAAGAGTAAGTGTGATAGTGATATGGTTTTAGGGCTTACTTCATGGCTCATGGTTTCATTAAATCCATTTCTATGAGCGCCTTTGTGGAGGGTGCACTTACTCTTGAGTTACCCCATATTTAGGTGTTATTTTTTCCAAACCCCTTTATCGACCATCTTTCTAGTCCCCTTTTATAAGGTTTCAAGCTATAGAATTGTTATTTTGGACCAAGGAAAGAACTGAAAGGGTAGAGATTGAGTTTAGACTGGCTTTTTTAGTCCTTTTTCCATCATTCATTTCTTTCTTTCTTATTATTTTAATAGCAGCTACAATCAAGCTTTGGGCCTTCATCCTCTCTTCTCATCGGAGATTGGACCATGACCTATTGCAGAAGTTTAGTACATTATGAGAGGCTCTGGAATGGAAAGTGTTAAGTATGGTGAGTAATGGAATGCTACCCTTGTGAGGGCCCCCCAGTAGTACCCCTTTTCCTGGGTGGTGACAACACGGAACTAGGGCATATAATCTGACCACCAAGATGAATCAAGACAATTGACGCAATTCCCAAACCAGTGATCCATTATCCAACTTCAACCAAAGATCCTCATCCACATGCCCAACAAATTAAGCACAACACTTTGCATAAAATAAGGACTAATATACCTCATGGTGATGATGGCTTACCATCTCCCGCACTTTGGGTTGCTTGGATTTGATGAGCCTTGGTTGACCTATAGCTATAAAGGTGAATAAGGGGGGTTTTGGGGATACCATTTGTGGACATGTTGATCATCATCATGGTCATGATCATGTTCTCCATTGCAGGCCACAAGACATGATCTCCTCTAGTTACCCATAGGCATGGGGGGGTAACATATGGCTCCAACATGGGGACATGTGCTCACCATAGAACACATGAGAACCTCAACATCTCTAGTTGTCCAAGACCTACAATCATGCAGCCACTTCAAATGACAACACCCTTTAGAAGTATCTTCTAGTGGATGTGATCCACCGTTGTTAGTGATAAATCCAAAACATGCTCAAAAGAAAAAAGAAAAAAATCACTAAGCTAGAAAATGAAAAAGAAATGATATTTAATGATTAAGTGTAATCTCCTAACATGTATTCATTATATACAAATGATAATTCAATATATACAATAAGATGCACACTATACTAGCATGAATGCATGATGCAACATATATACAAATGAAATACATAATACAAATGCCCTACCTACACTAATCTATGTTAGCATCAAGAAATCAAGTCTCTTCCCCATGATGGGGATTGAGAAGGGATCCACTAATGGGTAGTGGGCATCTCCTTCCTTGCAATGTGGATAGGTAGTAGGAATCATTGATAGACTTCTATTCAATTATGTAGGGGCCAAGCCAAGATTTCCCAAACTCCTTTCATGTATCAAGCTAGCTTTTCCTTGTATCCCACTCTATAACCAATTATCCTTGTGTGTAATCCCCTCTCTTGAGTTCAAGTGTTTCTTGAATTACCTTGGTACATTGCTTTGAGGGAGGGGGTTGGGATTATGTTGTAAGAATATCTTATTGGCTTGGTCTAATCAACAACTCTTGATCACCCTTGTTTAATATTGTGATAAAGCCAACTTCCTTGTATTTGTAATTGTCTAGTTTTTGTTGATAATCCTCCCTTTTAGGCCATACTATATCATCAAAATATTCTTCTTGGGCTAAAGGGAGGTCATTTGGGAATAATTATGGGGGAGATTCCTTGAGCTTCTTAGGGATCAGCTCCTTAGTTTCAGGATCAAGGTCAATTTATTCAATATGATCCCTTGTCATTGGTAAGTTGGGTAGGAGAGCATTAGTTCCATCATCCATGAGTATAGTAGCACAAGTTAAATCCACGTGTAAAGTACCACCCAACATTGAAACAAACTTCCTAGACAAGAGAATTCCCCAAACATCTGGGACATATTTGACCACAATGTCCATAAAGAAAAATATCTCGGGATATCGGCTAAGGCGGACCTTCAAGTTTTCTATCACAACATGTGTGGGAATAGCCCTGGATTCAATCCCATAGACATTTTTGTAAGGCCTTGTGACTTCCAAACCTAATTGTCTCATCACTTTCAAGGCCATGAAATTTGCACCTGCCCCTGATTCAAGCATACAATTATTCAAGTATTTATTGTTCATTTGCAAGGAAATGTAGAAAGGTGGGTGCTCATCATAGTGTGGTATGAAATGGTTTTCTTGCAACATTATGGGAGGGTCTGCAAGTTCACCTTGTATTCTAAAGAAATCCTTGACTTTGCTTCTCATTGAAGGAATATTAATGATATTTTTTAGGAGTACAATTACATTTATCTTTTCCAAGACTCCATTTATATCAATATTCAAGTCTATGTCACTAGTCTTTGGGAAAGTGGAACTAGGAGGAAGATTGTTTGTTGGTGGTGGAGAAGCTTTTGGTCGTGGGAACCTAGGGTCACTCAGAGGATCTTTAGGTGCACTTATTTTTCTTGTGTACACTTGTAACACTTTATTCCTAATATTCTCCCTTGATTCCTTGTCTATTTTGTTTATGATTTCCATCCTAGCCCTCGTGGTTGCTTCTCTCTTGTCTTCCTCAAGTTGTTATGGTGTGATATTGAGGCATTCTTGAGGATATATGGAAAAGATAGATTTTATGGTATAAAATACATTCATATGATCAAGTTCCCCATTATTCCTTGGGAATTCATGTTCCCAATGTGAATCCCCTCAAGGTAGGAACCAACGAGTCTCTTCTTGACTTATCACATTCAAAGGATCTAGAGTGTTAGGAACCCTTTGTTCATTTGGGGCCCTTGGATTCCATGATTGACTTGATATTTTAGGTTGGCCCCTAAAAGGAGGCTTGGTGGCTTGCTGGTGTGCACTCTCCAATTTAGTTATGTTTTTCATCATTAGGCTTTTATTCTTGGCGAGGTCAATTATTACTTCTTCAATCTTTTGTGCCCATGGAGCTCTAATATATTGAGTGGGCTCAACATTGTATAATGTCCTTGGTTTGGTTTCAGCCTTTGATATTGGGGAATAGAAATGTTTGTTGATATGTTTTCACGCATCAAATAGAGACCAAAAAACAATTTCCTTCAAACTTTAAAAGTTCTAAAGAATCTTCAATCATTGATCGTGAATACCCAACAAATTTCCAATCATCTTCAATTCTCTGGTTATTCATAATAAAATAATAACAGAGATGGTTCTTAATTAAAACAAAAGAGAAATAAAACAAAATATATTAAAGGAATAAAAACTCTTATGTATATCTTCTCACTAAATAGCCCTATGTCTCAGCTCTGCTCAACACTTTACAGAATCCAAAATAGAGTTCATATGCCAAAGATATGTCATTTTTTCTCTGACATAATGTTGCCCCATACTTAGCCAATTTTCATTATTTCCACTTTACTCTCCTTCCTCACTATTCTCCATACTTAACCATTTCCACATTTAACCATTTCCATACTTAACCCATTTCCATACTTACCCCATTTTTATTTTCATTCTCCACTTAGTTAATTTTCATAATACCCACCACTTGGTCATTTTCATAATTCATTTCCACCTTCATTTTCATAATTCATTTCATTTTCCATGTCCACTTATTCATTTCTATTATCTTTTCCATTTTCACTCTCCATTTTCCATTTACCATTTTACTTTTCCTATTTCCTTTTTTCCATTTTCCATTTTTCATATTTTCATTTTCTATATTTTCACAATTTCTTACCACGTTTTACTCTTCTTGCACTTAGTTGTTTTTATGCCTTGCGAGAGTGAAACATGCCCCAAACCCGCATATCCCTAGGTCTGCAGACCCTCAATTGCACTACCCTCAAATTGCACCTCTTACCTCCCTCTTAGCTCTACATCCTCTAGAATGCACTTTTTACCGCACTTTTTACCCTTTAATACTTAGTCACTTTCTTGAAATGTGAATGTGGGACTATCCCATTTACCTTTTTATCATGTCTTCAGACTGCAATTCAACATTCACTATAATTCACTCCATGTTCCCCTTTTTTCACGTAACTCCATGAACCCTTCATTTTAATTTTTTAATATTATTTCATATCCTAAGTTTATTCCCCCTTTTCTTGGACCTACCATATTGGGAGATGTGGCAGTGAGGTGGACCAACCCCTTAATAACATGTGGAAATGACATGGACCTACCCACAAGTTACACACAATAGGTGACTGGGTGGTGATTGTATGTGACATGTCAGAAATTCACAGGTTGGCTGGGCAGTGACTAAGTGATGACTAGGTGACCAAAATATTGTCAAGACATTAATTTTTCTAAGGTACGAAAGATACACTAAAGCTTCCATAAGTCCTTCTATTTCAATCATGAATGTAACGAAGGATTATACATTATAAGCACTAAATTATCCACCACCACAATGCATGTGGGACAAAAGAGAGAGGAATTAAATCAAAGGCTAAGATTGATCCATGAACCAAATCGACGGTTGTTGAACAACGATCTTCCAGAGCTTATAACCCATGATCTAAATATTTGTTTTGGGAAAGTGATACCTCATTGGAAAGGTAATTTTACAAGGAAGACAATAGGACAAGTTTCAATGGATGAAATTGGTCATAATTGTTCCAAAAATCAAAATATCAGTGAACTCACTTTTCATGACTTGCTGAGAAATTTGGTTGGAACCTCGATTTCCCAAGGCTATAAGTTGAGATCCAAACCTCCAAATTTTTCTCAAGAAGACTCGTTAGAAATATTTAATGATGGATATTATCTATAGAATGTTTTTTCATGGCTGAAAAGTTAATTATCATGCTCATAAAATTAAAAGACGTTTCGCCTTTTTTCAGACAGACAACTTCAAGTTTTGGAATTGAAAAATTATTAAATGTCTTTTATAAAGGGATAAAGTGGGTCCTGCTTGGAGGCATGAATTCCAATGACATAATTTCATTAATGATAATTTAATAAAGCATTAATTCCAAAAATAATATACACATGGAAACTTCTCGAAGAATAGAAACCCTAAATACTTCGAGAAGAATTGGAAGCAGATTTAAAAGGGAGAGAACACCATCAAATAAAGGGGTTAGAAGATCATATCATCAAGAGAGGTGAGATCATAAAAACAACATTGTTCATCCTTTAGTATGCAGCCGAATTTCTCATCTACAAATACAGATCTCCATTTTCTTACTTCTTCTACTACACAATTTATCCCAAGGCTTTGTGTTTGTATGTCTGAGACTGAGCATAAGGCCGAGTTTTTGAGTGTTTTTCTTTTATTCTTAGAGGTCTCTTCCTAAAATATCAATGGGAGTATTTTTACAACCATATATATGACCTATAATGTAATCCAAGGTTATCTAATAGATTCATGGAGGTTTAGTTCTGCATTTGGCAGGGTTTATTTATGAGCATTAGTCAATCAGTTCACTGAAACATTATGTAATATGAAATATCTTTGAACTGTAATGAAATCCTGAGAGAATTATTTCGAGGCATAAATTTAATGATTTTTCGGACTTTGATATTTCTGAGTATGATAATTTTGGAGTGTACTCATCATATTTTTTTCAATTTTAAATGCAAAATCATTTAAAGTTCTCTGAAGTGATCAACCCCATTTCACCTTTTTTCTTGTGAGGAAACATGGATGTATCTTCTGCTTAAACGTGTTTCAGAGGCATGTTATAATGAAGCTGAGCATATATTCATTTTTATATTGAATCTATTCTTTATATTTTTCTTTTTAAGAAGTTGCTTGGTCCACTTCCAAGAAAATGTCGCACTTAAGGAGAAATTTGGTTATCAAGAACCTTTTTATATAAAAACTAAAGCAATAAATAATTATGAGTTTGTTGTTTAGTATTCTCCCATTTGACTATCCAATCCAAGAAGATCAAGCTACATCTTTTAGACTATAACAAAAGGAGTACGACCTCTTTAAAAATGCAGGGGGATTTTATCCTCACAATGTTATCTTAAATACTGTAAAATACTCTTTTAGATCAACATTTTTGGTGACTCCATTGGGGACAATTTATTTCAAGGTATATAAGGCTTTGTTTCAAATTTGATTGAGGAACCAGAGTCTCCATGTTTCAAAGTTTCGAAAAGAATTTTCAAGAAGATTGTTACTTGTTATAGATGCACAGGGTTTATAAAAAGCTTATTGATAGATATTTGAATGACCTCAAAGATAATGTTCTTGGATATTTGGATACAATTCAAATACCAAAATATTTGAAGAGCCAAGAACCATCAAATATTCGCGAGGATGAACTCTCCATTGAAATAATTCTTAAATTCCCTTGCAACTCCATTGGAAAGATTCAAGAATCTCAAGAAAATCACCATGGTGGCTCCACCAAAGAATTTATTTCATGTTGTGATGATCATTTTCCTTCTCCACCAAGCCCATAAATGGATTTACAAGACACATTAAAAGGAATAGGTGCCCAAAGAAGGAGGTGGTTGCATAGAACCCCTTTAAATCTACAAGAATTGGATTTTCAAATGCCAGACATTTCTATTAAAAATTTTCCCATATTCTTTGGAAACACTTCAAAGGATGCAAAGAAGAATTTGTTAAAATTCAAAATCACATGTGATGTTTTCAATATCTATGAAGATATTGTTACATGCCAATTATTTGCACAAACTCTACATGGGAATGCTTGTGAATGGTTATTTTCATTGTATCTTGGGACCATTACTAGTTGGGATGTGTTGGAAACTTCAATTGTTGAAAAGTTTCTCCCAATAATGCACCCATATTCCCTTTCTGGTGTTTTCAATGTTGTTTCCCACCCACCCTCTCCCATACTAACACAAGACAATGAAGTGAGTGATTTGGAAGAAAAATATAATCAAAGATTGGAATTTTTTTTTGAATCAAGTCATATTGTTGAAACTGAAAATGAGAATTTCAATTTTCAAGTGCAAGATTTAAGTTTCTTATATACTCCATATGAAGATCTTTCGGGTGGTAATAATGAAATTGAGGAGTCTCCACCAAATGTACAATAAGATTTCAGACAACAAGCTCGTGTGGAAAATGTTGCAACAGATTTGCAATGGCCACATCTTAATGATGAAAAGTCACAAGAACATTTGTAGCAAGAAGAATTGGAGGAAGAAATTAATCTTGAGAACAATGATGTGCAATATTTCCATTTCATGAATGAAGAATGATTTCAAGACATTGTCAGTGAATCAAGAATCTTGGATGTGGTTGGGGATAAGGAGAAAGATGAAAATATTTTCAAATTGGAAACTGCTCATCCAAATAAAGATTGCAACACTCCTGAGCAATCAGGAGTTGATTTTATTGAATCATGGTTCCAAAGCATTGTTGGTCAAGCAATGCAATTAGATTTTGAGCACATCTGGCTCAGCTTTTATTCAATACACTTTGGACATGCTCTTGACTACTTGATAGCAGCCCTGATATGTTCCCCAACTCTATATTTTATTCCACGAATCAGTTGGATGTTTGAATGGCTCCATTGGAAATATACTTACACTTGAAAAGTGTCCCTTTCCTCTAAATAGGTTAGGGTAGGTAGATCTTGTATGTACATAATTTATTTCTTAAGTCCACGTTTTGCATAATAAAGTAGTTGCTAGATGGAGATAATCTTTGAAGACGACTCCATAACCCAATAGAGAAGGAAATTGGACCAAGATTATGGATTCTCAGCAACTCACAAATGGTTATTGTCCCACAATTAGAGCCAAATGTTGATTTGTTTTCACACATCAATAGAGACCAAAAAAAAAATTCCTTCAAACTTGAAAAGTTCTAAATAATCTTCAACCATTGATCGTGAAGACCCAACAAGTTTCCAATTAGCTTCAATTCTCTTGTTCTTCATAATAAAATGCTAACAGATATGGTTCCTCATTGAAACAAAATATATTAAAGGAAGGAAAACGCTTATGTCTATATTCTCACTAAATATCCCTATGTCTCAGCTTTGTTCAACACTATATGGAATCCAAAACAAAACTCATATGCTCAAGATATGTTATTTTTCCCCCACATATTGTTGCCCCATACTTAGCCAGTTTTCCCTCTTTCCACTTTACTCTCCTTCATCACTATTGTCCATACTTAACCATTTCCACATTTAACCATTTACATACTTAACCCATTTCCATACTTACCCCATTTTTATTTTCATTGTCCACTTAGTTCATTTTCATAATTCCCACCACTTAGTCATTTTCATAATTCATTTCCACCTTGATTTTCATAATTCATTTCATTTTCCATGTCCACTTATTCATTTTTATTATCATTTCCATTTTCATTCTTCATTTTCCATTTACCATTTTACTTTACCTATTTCTTTTTTCCTATTTCCTTTTTCCATTTTTCATTTTTCATATTTCCATTTTCTATATTTTCACAATTTGCTACATTGAGGCTCACATAGGTCCTTCTATTTGATACATGAATGTATGGGATGAGTATACATTATAAACACTAAATTCTCCACTACCACAATGCATGTGGGACTAAAGATAGAGGAATTAAATCAAAGGCTAATATTGATCCATGAACCAGATCGATGATTGTTGAGCAACGATCTTCCGGATCTTATAAATCATGATCCAGACATATGTTTCGAGAAAATGATACCTAGTTGGAAAGGTAATTTGATAAGGAAGATAATGGGAAAGTTTTAAATGGATGAATTGGCCATAAATATTACAAAAATTAAAATATCAGTCAACTCACTTTTCATGACTTCCTAAGAAATTTGTTTGGAACCTCGATTTCCCAAGGCTATAAGTTGAGAAACATACCTCCAAAGTTTTCTTGAGATGACTCATTATAAAGATGTAATGATGGATATTATCTCTAGAATGGTTTTCATGGCTGAGAAGTCAACTATAATGCTCAGAAAATTAAAATAAATTCCACCTTTTTTTTCCAGAAAGTCAACTTCAATTTTTAGAATTGAAAATTTAGTAAATGTCTTTTATAAAGGGATAAAGTAGGTCCTACTTAGAGGCATGAATTCCAATGACCTAATTTAATTAATGAGAATTTAATAAAGAACTAATTCCATAAATAAGATTCACATGGAAACTTCTAGAATAATAGAAACCCTAACTACTTCAAGAAGCATTGGGAGCATATTTAAAAGGGAGAGAACACCATCAAAGAAAGGGGTTAGAAGTTTAGAGTATCAAGAGAGGTGAGATCATTATAATAGAATTGTTCAGCCTTTAGTACGAAGCCAAATTTCTCATTTGTAAATACATATCTTCATTTTCTGACTTCTTCTGCTACACAACTTATCTCAAGGATTTGTGTTTGTATGTCTTAGACTAAGAATAAGGCCAAGTTTTTTAGTGTTTTTATTTTATTATTCCAGACCTATTCCTAAAAGATCAATAGGATTATTTTTACAGCCATATATATGACTGATAATGTAAGCTAGGGTTGTCTAATAGATCCATGGAGGTTTAGTTCTTGCATTTGGCAGGCTTTATTTCTGAGTGTTAGTCAATCAGTTTACTAAAACGCTTTGTAATATGAAATATCTTTATTGTAATGAACTCCCCGAAGAACTATTTTGGGGCATAACTTTAATGATTTCTCGGACTTTGAAATTTATGAGTATGATATTTTTGGAGTGTTCTCGTCATATTCTTTTCAATTTTAAATGCAAAATCATTTAAATTTCTCTGAAGTGATCAACCCCATTTCAATATTCTTCTTGTGAGAAAACATGGATGTATCTTATGTTTGCACGTGTCTTAGAGGGATGTTATAATGAAGTTGATCATATATTTATTTTGATATTGAAGCCATGCTTTATATTTTTATTGTTAAGAAGTTGCTTGGTCCATTTCCAAGCAAATGTTTCACTTAAGGAGAAATTTTGTTATCAAGAACCTTTTTTGTATAAAAATTAAATCAATAGAGAATTTGGGTTTTGTTTTTTAGTATTCTCCCATTTGACAATCCAATCCAAGAACATCAAGCTACATCTTTTAGAATATAATAGAAGAGTACCACCTCTTTAAAAATGCAGGGGGATTTTATCCTCGTGATGTTATCTTAAATATTGTGAAACAATATTTTAGATCAACAAGGTTCTACCTTACAAGATGAAAGATTAGCCATAATTATTGCAACCATTTATTGGGACTCTTCAATGGTATTTAGAGCCTTGTCCTTGAGAAAGTACCCAAAGTGTCCTGGGAAGAACTTGATGTAGAGGAAGATAAGGTGTTATTTTCTAGGGTGAAGGTTGTTAGGTATCTGTTGGAGCAACTTTTCAAACTTGGCATCAAAATATTTAACAATTTCATTATCTATATTCTTTATTTCAATAAGTTGCATCGACAATAAGTTAGGATCCTCCTTAACACCCAATCTCCTCATAAAGGTCTCCTCAAATTGATTAATGGTATTGATACTTTTTCTAGGGAGACCATTGTACCATCTTCTAGCTTCATTGGTAAATTTAGTGGATGAGAAGAGTTTCATCACTAAATATTCAGTGTCATCACTTACGGGATTGAGTTGGAAGAAGGCCCAAAATTTTTCCATGTGCTCTTTAGTAGTTGTCACATCATTACCAAAAAAATTGGGCAACCATTTTTCAAAATGAAGAGGCATTTGTCGAGGGTATCCAGGGATAGTAGACATGTCTAAAGGCTTAGAGATATTGGATACCCAATGCTTTTGAGCCATCTAGATAGAGGAAGGTTTCCACCAAATAAGGATTTTACTACAAGTGTGTTGTGAGGAAGCCTTCTCTTGTAGGTCTTATGAGGGTTAGTGTACCTACTTGAGCTTTGTGGAGTTGCCAGATGGTCCCTCTAGGATTATCAAAGGAAGGTGAGGGAACTACGCTTAGTGGAGTCTTCAAGTAAACTTTTAAGAGAAGGGCTTAGAGAGAAGTTTACCAAAGATATGTCATTGAGGAGAATGGTGCAATCCTCCTCGACAATGGCAACAAAATTTTATCACAGGACATGTACTTGTGCAAATCCCACCAAAAGATCCCCAAATATTGTGTAATAATGGAAGAAACTACCATTGTCACCTTAATAGGATCTTCTCTAGTTTTAGTGATGGAAGAGGTCCACCACAAAGGAGGGTTCGCCAGTGACCTCAAGGGGTCAAATAGAAAAATCAATAGCCAAGACTACCTCCCCCTATCTTGATCACCAAATGGTTGGTCTAGATTTAGGAGAGAGAAGAGGTTTGAAGATGATTTGGTATCTTCCTAGAACAAGAACACTTTGCAACATATATATAACAACTTTCAAGCTAAAATATGCAATAGAGACCTCTTTTAGACACTTGACAAGATAGATGTATATGGTTGTTGCAAATTGCAGCAGTAAACTAGTCTTATAACATCAATAAGTAATTTGTAATAGCAGCAGTAATTAGTGCTCATAAATACCACAATTGACCATGAAAATTACGCATACAACTAATAGAACATTATCCAATTGTTAGAGGTAATTTCTGAGTGGGTTAGTGATCCGGATTTTATGGGAAGAACGAAATGAACAAAGATTATTATTATTATTGACACAAATAAACAATGAACAATAATAGATATAAAGTAAAATTGAATTCTATTCAATAAAGAAATATGTTGAAACTGTAAAATGCAGACTGAAAACAAGTTTGCTAGAATGGTAGCGTCTTATCTCTGAGAAGAGATGTGACGATTGCACTCATTCGCAAGAAGATGAGTACAATGAGGCTCTAAAATCCTTTTTACAATAAACATGAATGCCAAAACCCTAGACATCCAAAAACCTAACCCTAGGAAATGAAGCGCAAAAAGTCATGTGGGACCCATTGGGGTAAGTTGGTACATCAACTTCTTGGGGTCGTAACGTTTGCATACAAACTTTGTTTTAGGTGTATGATAGCCCGTTGGAAAGGTCTATATGAGGACTACACATTATGTTGTCACGCTCTAACTTCTTAAGTATTTTAAGTGTGGTGAGTCCTAAAAACGTTGTTTATGGCCTCAAAACGGCCCTGGAAGTTCAGGACCCGAAAACTAGGAAAAAACTGTCAAACTGAAAAACTGGCAAGATGAGCTAGTTGGAATATATGGGTGGCCACCGATATCCACCTGGATCAATCCTCCTCCCTTAGGAAGTAATGGTATCCATTGCATTGATTTCCCACATTCGATGAGGAAATTTTTGTTGAATTTGGCCCTGGGTGAGCCACTTGCCTTGGTGCAGGAGCTGCCCTACTTTGACAACCCTATAAAGTTGGATCCTATGATGGCAAGTTCCCTTGACCCGTGTGTCCATGATATGATCATTGGATGCTTGTTCCATATAGTCAGGGTTTATCTCTATTGGTGTCAATTTGTCTGCTATCTATGAGGTGTCCAATAATGGTGGAAAATATGGCCTATGGAGATCCACATTGAACACTGGGTGCAAGCCAAGGAAGGGGGGAATGTTGAACTCAAAAGAATTGTTTCCCACATCCTTGGTGATGGTGTAAGGTCCATAATGGAGTGGGTGAATCTTCCAATGGGTCCCTTTAAGGCGTTCTTTCTACAAGTGCAACCAAACTTTGTCTCCCACCTAAAACGTATCTGGAATCCGGTGTTGATCATGGTGTTGCTTGTACTTGGCATTGGACTTCTGTAAAATATCTTGAACCTGTTGGAAGATGTGATGGATCCACTCAATGAACCAAGTGGCTTTGTCAACTTCATTTTGAGCATGGGATGATTCTGCCTAGGTGGCCACAAGGGGTAGTACAACATCCATGGGACCCAATCATTGATATCCCAACCCCACTTGAAAGGGGTTGTGGTTGGTTGAGCTATATATGACTATGTTGTAGTTGTGTTGAACATAGGGAAGACTCTCATCCCATGTGCGGGGATGCTTGGAATTGTACATACGCAGAATCTGCATGATCATCTGGTTGACTACCCCGGTTTGGCCATTCGTCCGGGGGTGGAAGGAAGTGGATTTGGTGAGCTTGATGTCGAGAAGTGACCAGAATGTGTTGAGAAATTAGTTGTCCCGATATGAGATAGCGGTTTTTGGTATCCCAAAATGTACCCACACTCATTCAAATAAGATCTTGGTAGTGGCCTCAGTTGTGATGTTCTTCTTGCAGGTGGTTAGAATCATCATCCTGGAAAAGCGATCAACAACCACAAAAACACAGTCATTTCCCTGCTTGGTGGATGGAAAGCCTGACATGTAGTCCATTGAGATGGATTACCAGAGCCTGTCAGGAGTAGGCAAAGGGGTGTATAGGCCTTTTTCCATAGTGGTCAGTTTGGAAATAGTGCAAAACCTGAAATACTTGTTGACATCCTATCGAAGTTTCGACCAGTAGAAATGTCATTGCAACATTGCCACTGTCTTTTCTATGCTGAAGTGTCCTTCCACCCGATTGTATTTGGATTCCCAAATCATCTCCGCTCGCTCGCATGATGGAATGAAGAGATGGCCCATATGGGACAACAGTCTGTCTTGAAGATGGAAATTAGTGACAGTTGTATTTGCGCCCAACATTTGATAGGTGGTGGAAAAGTCGGGATCTTTCTCATAGAGGTGGGGTCATCCGGAGGTCTCATGGTCGTAAGACTCTAGCACCATGGTGAGTGTCATGAATGGAGGTCGGCTGAGGAAATCAACAACACGGTTATTACTTTATGTCTTATAATTTATGTTGAGGTGGAACTGTTGCAAGTATGTGGACCACTTCTGATGGTGGTCATTCTACAATTTTCCTTGTGTTTGCATGAACTACAATGGCTTATGATCAGTGTGGATAATTGTCTCCTTCCATAGAATGTAATTCCTCCATTGGAGCTAGGCTTTCAAAATGGAGTACATTTCTTTGTCGTAAGTAGGGTACTTACTGACAACATCTGATAGTGTCTCACTATGATAGGCCACGGGGTGGCCATGTTGAGTGAGAATTGCGCCCACAACATAGTCAGAAGCATATGTCTTGATCTCAAAGGGTTGTTGCAGGTCGGGTAATGAAAGAATTGGATATAAGCACAAGTGTTGCTTCAAATCATCGAACACTTGTTGAAATTCCCCACACAAATTTTTCCTTACCACCACCCCTGGTTACTTGGTTGAGGGCCCATGCAATATGGGAGAATACCAACACGAACCTGCGATACAAATTGGCAAGGCCTAAGAATCTTTGAAGCTCAGTGAACGTGGTTGGGGATAGCCATTCATGGATGACCTGTATCTTGGTTGCATCCACATGCACACCATGCTTATCAACAATGTAGCCTATGCACTGGACCTTGTCCATGTCGAAGGACCATTTTTCCAAGTTGGCATATATATTGTGTTGTCGCAAAGTGTGTAGACCCTGTTGAATATGATGCAAGCATTCCACCCAAGTCTTGTTGTAAATGAGGATTTCATCCAAATAAAACTCTTGTCCCCACAATGATACGGGACCATTGATCTCCCAATCTTGATGGTACGGTTTGAACTGACGATTCAAATATGCCCTTTCCAAATCCACAGACCAGATCTGCTCCTCCTAAATCAACGGATATGATCTATTCGTGATTCCAGACTTCGGGGTTTTGAAATCTCAAACCCTGCTTTCTTTTGTACTTCAGACTTCCAAAGTTGATGATCTGCAAACACTTGTCTTGTTAAATCAACGGTCCTGGTTCTACTTCGGATGTTTGACCTTTCAACTCAGATCAACGGTCTTGTGACCCTCTTCTCAATCGACGGTCGAGATCTCCTTTGAGTCTTCGAACTTCTAAGATCTCAAATCTCAAACTTCACCCTTTTTCCCAATGGCTTTTATCCGAAGGCTATAATCCACTGACACGTTTCCTCCTCGGATCAACGACTGCAATCTCTTCGCATCTCCAGACTTCTCAACTCTCAACGTTTCTCTACCCTCGAAGTATGTGTAATTATGCCGCGTTTCCACTTGATCTGATGATCGATGATTACTTTGGGTCTTTACCTGGAGTTCTCATATTTATGCCACGTCTCCCTTGATTTGACGATCAAGAATTACTTCGGGTCTTTACCCGGAGCTCACATATCTATGCCATGTCTCCCTTGATCTGACGATCAAGAGTTACTTTAGGTCTTTACCCGGAGCTCACAGATCTACACCACGTCTCTTCTGCGTTGTGATGGCTCAGATTCACTTCGAGTCATCCGACGCCTGAGAGTTACTTCGGACGATCTGATGGCTCAGATCTGCTTCGGCTGATCGAATGGTTGATATTTACTTTGGATTTTCGGCTCTTCGGGATTCAAAAATCTCAATTCTGAAACTTTCCTCCTCTTGAATTCATAGTATTTGACAGCTCAGATTCACCTTGGCAATCCAACACTCGAGATTTACTTCGGGTGATCTGACAGCTCAGATTTGCTTTGGCTAATCGGACGATTGAGATATACTTCGGATTTCCAGCTCTTCGGGCTTTGGAAATATCAATTCTCAAACCTTGGTGAGTTCTCTCTCCTGCGTGTGCGAAGTGTTAAGCTTTGTGCACCTTGCTCCAATTAGACGGTTGTTGATCTCTTTCACTGTGATCCAACGACCACTCTTGCTCCTCCTCCTAATCTTTTGATCTCTTCTAACTTAGAAGATTTATCAATATTCAAAGGTTTCGACCTTTGCTCCTCCTACGAATCTGGATCTTGGATCTCGTCAACACTTATGAAAAGTGTTATCTCTTCTGAGCTTGATCCTTAAAGGTTTTTCGATTTCCCACACACTCCTTGCATTCGGGGATTTCGATAACTCAGTTCCGAAGGATTTCTTGAAAACAAATTCTTCTCTCCCTCCCGGTGTTCCTCTGTTCTGGTTCTTCGATGCTTGGTCACTTCTTGACGTTGTGCAGTCCTTGCACCTGGTCTAAGTTTCCCCTGCCCTCTCTGAACTCTTCTAAGTCAATCTCAGACTCAGTCGACGCACTCCTTGCATTCGATATGCACACCTTGCATATGAGTTTCAGAAGAGAAACAATTGAAACTTATCCATTTTCGTCACGAAATCATACGATCAACTTCTCGAACAATCATACATGAACGAAATGAAATAAAAAACATAAACAGAATGCAACATTCATTCAATCACACATTAAAATGAACACAGTCCAAGATTTGGGACAATTTTGTCTATTCTATTCATTCATGAAATAAATTACATGATATTTCTTCTGCTCTACTATGTTCTACTGATCTTTATCTCTATTCTCTATGATCTATTTTGTTCTATTACAATACAACAATAAAACTATCTAAGGATTGCCTCCACGAGCTCTCTCGTCCTGTCTGCAACCTATCCTATCAAACTCTTAGAGGTTACCTACTTTGTCCTATTACAATAACTACCAGTTATTGCCAGATAAGAGTCAACACTCCATATCTGCAACCCCTTACTATTGTATAAGACTTTACAAACAAGTTACATTTTAAAATGTTGTTTACAAAATATCTCAACAACCAATTTATCTCTGAAATTAATGCTAAGATGTCACGTCCCTGCCTCCATGCTTGCGTCTTTGACTTTGAAGGTGATGCTCCTGCATCATACTCCTCTGGTTAAAATTTTCATGGACTCATGTCCATGAGCTCCTACATTGTTTTTCCATGCTTCAAAATATCAGGTTATGTGACCCAACTTGCATCTTCCATTGGATGATCTTTCCACTTCACTAAGTATTCAGGATATGTCTTCCTTCTGGTTTTCTTTCCAACTCTCTATTCAATGATTTTCTCCATCTGAGGTTTTTCTACTGTGGGAAATTGTTCTTCCCACTGAAATTCTTTCTGATCATCTGATTCTCCTGCTTCATATCTCCTGTAAGGATACAGGTCTGCAACATTGAATATCGGTGATATCCCAACATTGTCTGGCAACTCAATTTCATAAACATTGGCTGCGAATTTTCTGAGAATCCTGCATGGTCCTATCTTTTTCATCTTCAACTTGTTATATGTTCCCCTTGGAAACCTCTCTTTTCTCAAATGAGTTAAAACTTCATCTCCAACTTCAAATTGAACTTCTCTCCTCTTATGGTCAACTCTATTCTTGTATTTCTGGTTGCTATCCTGTAGCTTTTCTCTGACTCTGTCATGGAGTTTCTGCATTTCTGTTGAAACATCCTCTACTCCAGCACTTCTGAACTCATCTTGATTCAGATCTCTCAACTCTGTAATCCCTCTTGGATGTATACCATACACAATTTCAAATGGACTTTTCCCTGTGCTCCTGTTCACTGAATTGTTGAATGCAAATTCTGCTTGTGCCAGAATCTGATCCCATTGACGACCTTGCTTAGCGACTAAACTTCTTAACAAGTTTCCCAGACTCATGTTTACTACTTCAGTCTGTCTATCTGTCTGAGGGTGATATTATGAACTAAAGGTCAAGTTTTTTCCCAACCTCTTCCATAGAGTCCTCCAAAAGTGTCCTACAAATTTGGTGTCCATGTCTGAGACTATGCTCCTCAGCAATCCATGTAGTCTCACTACTTCTCTGAAAAACAAATTGGCTATGTGTGTAGCATCGTTTGTTTTCTGGCATGGTATGAAATGTGCCATTTTTGAAAATCTATCTACCATAACAAATATGGAATCGCTCTATTTTTTAGTTCTAGGCAATCCCAAAAAAAAATCCATACCGATTGCATCCCACAACCTTTCTGGAATTGGTAATGGATGATACAAACCAGTGTTTTGTTGTCTTCCTTTTGCATACTGACAAATTCTGCATTTGTTCACAAAACTTTTCACATATGCCCTCATGCTCGGCCAATAATATGAATTCTTCAGTTGTGCAAATGTTTTATCATGACCAAAATGTCCAACTAAACCTCCATTGTGTTTCTCTTTCAGCAGGTTGAATCTCATTGAGCATCTTGGTATGCATAATTGGAATCCTTTGAATAATAATCCCTCCTGGATCAAATATTCAGTCCATGGGATTCTATCTCCCAACAAAGGATCCTTGCATGCTTCATAAGCTTCCTTAAAATCTACATCCTCTCTATACATCTCCTTGAGGTTTTCAAACCCTAAGGTCTCCACTTGGAATTCTTGTACAATTAAACTCCTCCTGCTCAAAGCATCTGCAACTTTGTTAGCAGTTCCAGCAATATGTTTAATGAAAAAAGTAAAATTTTGCATAAATTCTACCCATTTAGCATGTTTCTAATTCAGCTTTTTTGCCTAGTAATAAACTGCAAATCTTGGTTATCACTATACAAGACAAATTCTTTAGGAATTAGATAGTGCCTCCACTTCTTCAAAGCTTGAATCACTACATAAAATTCTTTGTCTTATGTGGAATACTTCTTCTTGGTGTCGTTCAACTTCTCACTGAAATAAGCAACTGGCCTATTATCCTGACTCAAGACTGCTCCAATAGCTAATCCACTTGCATCACATCTCTCTTGAAATGTTTTTCCAAAATATGGTAAGACCAGAATTGGTTGTTCTATGATTTTCTCCTTCAACACTTTGAAACTTTTTTCAGCTTCCTCTATCCAACTGAAGGACTTGTGTTTCTTCTTCACAGTGTCCAGCATGGGTGCACATATACCACTGAAATTTCTGATAAACTTTCTATAAAAACTTGCTAACCCATGAAAACTGCTTACCTCAAATAACATAGTTACCAACTTAACGAGAACTCTACAGAGATCTCGTTTTGGGGGGGGCGTCCAATTTTTTACCATGTTTTTAAAAATCGTGCTACCAGTAGCACCCCTCTCCCTTTTTAGGTGGTTTTTCGATATTTTAAAATTTTCAATCCACAATGTTTACACATTTTTTTTTAAATGCTTATTTTTCATCTCTTTTCATTTTTTTTCAATTTTTTTTTTTATATTCAATGGTGTTTTTATTCATTTTTCCATGCTTCTTTCAATCTTAAAAATATTTTTTACCATTTACTTTTTTGAAGTTACTATTTTTCATATAATTGTGTCTTCTTAATTAATTTATTGTTCCATACTTTTAAAATATAGTGAAAAACACCATTCTTAACACATTGTTTACCTTTACTTCAATACATGGAAAACAATTGTAGTTAAATAACACTATTTTTTAATATTTAACAAAAAAATATAATTCAATTTTTTTTATATAAATTAAAAACTAAGAAAAATTAAAATAAATAAATAAAATAAACAAATTTAGATAATAAAAAAGATCAAAGAGAAACTTAAAAAACTAAAGAGGAAAAAACAAAACAAATATATAAACTAAGCTAAATAAATCTAGATAAAAAAAAAAGAGGTAAAAAACCAAATTTATGGCCTAAAAACTTTAGAAAAGTTTAAAAGACACAAAGAACAATTAAGAATATATATTTTTAAAAAACAAATCAACACACTTAAACTACAAAATTAGAAAGAAAAAAAAAATAACATAAAATTACAACAACAACAACAAAAAAAAAAAAATTATTAAAAAACTTAAAAATATGTAAAATTTTATGAAAAAACAAACAAATTAAAAACAACATATGCACCAATGATGGGAGGCCATGGGGGGTGATGTCGGGAATCACCCCAGCCCCCAAGGCTAAACCTTGGTCCCAAGGGGCTAAGGCTTAGCCCCTGGAGGCTGGGGCGATGCCCAGAATCACCCCAGCCCCCAGGGGTTAAGGTGATGCCCGACATCACCTCCACGACACCCACGACGCTCAACCAACATGGGTGTCGTGGGTGTCATGGGGGGTGATTTCGGGCATCACCCCAGCCCCCAGTGGCTAAGCTTTGGTCTGACAGGGCCAAGGCTTAGCCCGTGGGCACTGGGGTGATGCTGGGAATCGCCCCAGCCCCCAAGAGATAAGCCTTAGCCCCATGGGACCAGGTTTTATCCCATGGGGGCTGGAGTGATACCCGACATCACCCCAGCCCCCACGGGCTAAGCCTTGGCCCCCTAGGACCAGTGCTTAGCCCCTGAGGGCTGGGGTCATGCCCGACATCACCCCAGCCCCCACGGGCTAAGCCTTGGCCCCGTGGGACCAAAGCTTAGCCCCTGGGGGCTGGGGTGATGACGAGAAAAGCTTAGCCCCTGGGGGCTGGGGTGATGACGAGAATCGCCCCCCATGACACCCCAATAATATGTAGGTTTGTAATTTTTTTTTTTGTTTTAATTTTAGTTAAAATTTTATGTTATTTCAATTGCAAAATTGTATTTTAATTTTTTTGTTTTAAATTTTATTAAATTTATTAATATTTGTTTTTTCTATTTTTTTACTTTAGTTTATATTAAAATTGATAGTTTTTTATTGTCAAATTGCTTTTAATTTTCTTTTTTAATTTTTATTTATTTATTTATTTTAAATATGTTTAGAAGTTAATTTTAAAATTGGTTTTAAAATTTTCTTTTTATTATTTCATTATTGATTTTATTAAAATTGTTTTGTTTTCATTTAAATATTGTTTTTAAAATATATATTTTTGAACTTTTTGTCTTTTATTTTAATTTTAAAGTTTTAGTTCAAAATTTTTTAATATTTTTTATTTTAGATATTTTTTTTTGTTAAATATTGTTATTTGTTTTTGCCTTTTTAAAGTATTTTTTGTTTTATTTTTATTTTTATTTTTATTTTAAATTACATTTTAAAGGTTTTTTTAATGATTCTTTTGTAAACAAATATATAATTATTTTTTAAATTATTGTTTTTGGAGGAAAATTTTAATTTTTTTTTTTTATTCTTTTTAGTTATTTTTCTTTTTCACATTGTTTTTTTAACCTTTTTTTTTAATTGAATTTATAATATAATTTTTTAAATGTGGTTTTTGGTCATTTAAAAAAAATATTTATTTGTGAAGATTTTGTTCTTTCTATTTATTTGTTTTTTAATGTAAATTAAAAAAATAAAAATAAAATTTGTAAATAAATTTTCAAGGGACCATTTGGAGTCCAATTTTGGGTTGTTTATTTACATAGGGTTTTTTTGTCAATATCACAATTTCAATTAGGTCGCAAATAACTATGATTTTCACGTTTAGGAAAAAACATTTTTTTTACGTATCATCACTTTTTGATTTAGGTGTTGATTTTAAGATTTTTCTGAGCTACTGTCTGAGTTTCGAAGGCCATGTTCGAAAAATGTTGTAATTTTGACTACGTTTCAAAAAATGATGCTACCGGTAGCACCACTTTTTTATTTGGGGGTTGATTTTCATGTTTTTTACGCAAAATTATGGGTTTTCTGAATACAAAGTTGCTTGCTGGTGGACGCCGAGATGGAAAAAGACCCTATGGAAGCCTTCAAAAAGTTAGTCCGCTCAGTGGGACCTAAATCCAAGCCTTCTATCAAGTCTAAGTTTGTTAAGAAGATGGAGGAGAT